>JAODAL010011334.1:0-100505 GCA_025379985.1 Phyllomedusa bahiana
TAGATGCGTGTTTGGATCAGTGTTTCGGACCCTAAACGGACCCAAACACATATCTAATAAATAGCAGTGTGATTTACATTGCTTTCAATGTAAAACACTCATCGGCGTTCAAACAAGTGATCGATGAGTGTTTACTTGCGTCTTTCTGATGCGTCTTTCGGATCTGTTCACAGAATTGACAGGTCAATACTTAATCTGTTTGACGCAGCAGGAGCCCTAGGCCTCGTTCACACGACAGATTTGGCCGTAGGTTTCGCCGCGGCTCTCGCTGCGGTTCCCGCGGCCAAATCCTCGTCGGGCCACGCCGCAAACTCGCGTCTCCCGACGCGGGTATGCGGCGCGGGTGGTGGGCGTGGCCGCGCCGCGGGAGGGGCGTGGTTTTGGGGCGCGGCTTGCCCCTATGCAAATTAAGAGCAGGGGGCAAGCCGCGGCGCTAGCCGCATCCCAGCCGCGCACCACCTGCGGCGACACCCGCGGCGCTGCCCGCGGCAGCACCGCGCGGCCGCCGCACAGAGCACTCCTGTCAAGAAATGACAGGAGAGTTCTTCACATGCACGGGTCTGTCCGCGGCCCCAGAGCCGCGGCCAAACCCGCGGCGTGTGAATATTAACGCGGTTTCCCATAGGAAACCATGTTAATAATCTAGGCGCGATTTGGCCGCGGTTATGGCCGCGTAAACCGCGTCAGAACCCGCGGCCATAACCGCGGCCAAATCCGTCGTGTGAACGAGGCCTTAAAACTATAGGTTGCGTTCCTGCTGCAGCAAAAACGCAGCCAAACACGCACCTGCATGTTCGATACGTTTTGGATGTGATTTACGTTGCGCTTTTGGACGTGTTTTTCGGATCCAACACGCCGTGTGAACATACCCTAAGTCAGAGAGAGTAATATAGGGGAACTTTAAAAAATGCTGTAAAAAAGAAAGGCAAGCACCCACTTAAAGAAAAAAATATTCATATAATAGTTACATATTGCTGTGAAAAGAAAAAAATGATGGTAGTGTCCATTTAAAGACAAGTAAAAAATCTATTCCCTGTAGGAGGCAGAAAATCCAGTGTTACATGGGAAAACTTGCACAAGAGCAAAATAATAATGAAAGCCACTCAGACACCTACTATTCATGAAGAGGTGGCCATTCGACACTATACCTGCACTCAGACTAAGGGTGCTTGCACACGGTGCATTTTTGATGCATTTTTTGGATGCGTTTTTTGTGCAGGAAGGCACAGCAATTAATGATATACATTGTTGCACAAAAAACGCATTCGAAAAACCGCATCAAAAACGCACCAAAAACGCACTGTGTGAAAGCACCCTAATGCAAAAACACCAATTCATACTGGGATGCAGTAAAGGCACAATACCACACTTGGGAGGTTTCCCAGGTGTTGAATACTGATGAACAACCATTCACTCACCTACTAATCATGAGGGGTGGTTTCTAGTATTACAATTGCATATAGATAAGGCTTCTGTAGAGTGCCAGTCACAGCCTTATTTAAATATGTGCAGTGCTGGCTTACAACCTATTACCCTGTTTCCCCCAAAATAAGACAGTGTTTTATATTAATTTTTGTTCCTAAAGATGCGCTAGGTCTTATTTTCAAGGGATGTTTTATTTTTCCATGAACAAGAATTCACATTTAGTGTTGAACAAAAAAAAATCTATTTTAATTTATCAATATACTGTAGTCACAAACATCAGCATAACCTGCCGAACTCCATCAAGAATTTCATTTGACTCTATTTCTATGTACAACAATCTATGGTACATTTACCATGTCATCATCTTCAGGAACATCGTCATCACTCTCCAAGTCCTGAATTTCCTGGTGAATTTCTTGACTCCATTTCTGTTATAATCATTGGCCCCAATCTCTCATGTCTAGCAATAGCACTTTCCTTAAATGAGTTGTTAGTACTTCATACAATGTATGCTTTTAATGTTCAAACATCATACAAAAAACCATTAGTCATTTTGCAATTTATTGTTAACTTATGCAGTGTTACTTATTTCACAGATATACTCCACTATTGTATGGGCTGCAGCAGTTCCTATAGGGTTCCTTATCAGACTTTATCTATGTGTTGGGGATTTTGGTGTGCAGGCTCTGCATTGAATCGGAATAGTTTACGAGACAATGAACTTCTACTCAACAAAGCAGTAAAACCCCCTGAATTCAAAATTTTAAAGGTCATTAATAAAGATCAATGTAATGAACTACATCTTTAATGGATCTTATTCACAGTAGCTTCACTATTTTCAATCTAATACCTATCTTTTAGTCTAACGAAAACCTTGTTGGCAGCTTAGGGTAAACAGATCAGGTTCCCATATGCTTCAATTTTCGGCTGGAATCTTATTATTTAAGCTTGAAAAAAATTGCAGTAGGTCTTGTTTTTGGAGTAAGTCTTATTTTCGGGGAAACGATAGTAACATCCGTACTATTCGGTAAGGTGGGCTGTCCAGCATGTTCCAAGTATAGTTTTGTTTGAAATCATCCATTTTCATCAGCCTTTATCTAGTGTGTATGGGTACTTTAGGTGTGCAAGGCTCTGCATTGTAATCAGGGAAATGCAGTTTACATTGATTGTATCAATGAAAGCTGTTCTCTCATACTTCAAGGGTTATTCGACCTTTTTAACAAAAATTTCAAGGTCATTTTTACTAAGACAATAGTACAATACTACATCTTTAGCATGGTATTTTCTCACAGATTTCTCTTATTTTTATCTATTTTCTATCTATCTATCTATCTATCTATCTATCTATCTATCTATCTTTTTAGTCTAACAAGAGAGGGCAGACCTTTTGCAGCAGCCTATATGGGTAACAGACTACAGGTCCCATCATGCATTGCAGACATTAATTCCAGGCTGTTATAATCCCCCATTATTCACCTGACTACTAAAAAGGCAGGCTCCACCTTCTTGAACAGTTCATATTGTGATCACTAATGGCTGAGCCTCTCACATTAGTTAAGAGTTGCAACCTCCCCCTCTCTCATTTTCCAATGTCTCAACATGCACCACCTGAAAGCTTAAAGAGTACCTATCACCTCCACACAAACACCTAGAATTGATAGTAGATGAAATTATAAGACTTTTCTCAAATACATGTCATTAGCAATGCAGAGGATTTACCTCAGTTTTACAAGGAAACAGGTTTTACTTTCACTTTGTAACTCAGGAGATCCTTATCAGTCTGTTGGGATATACCAATTGTGCAGGGGGATGCTGAGTCTCTCACTACATACAGTACAGCAGGCACAGCACACTAAGGCTATGTCTACACTGCAGTGGACAAAAAACGACCTGAAAGCCAAATATTAAAAACTGAGTTTCCTGTCCTCTGCCTGTCAAAACCAGCTGAAAAAACAGCCGTTTATTGCTGCGATTTGCATTTTTTGGCGCGTTTTTTACCCGCGTTTTTTGCTTGTCTTCTGGATTTCAATGTATGCATAAATTAAGCCATTGGATGTAACTCCGCCCTACAAAAGGGGATGGAAAGCACATTATTGCATTTATATGTAATCTTGTAGTCATTTTACGGATTTTGGCACTAATAGAGTTATCTCGCTTTTGTCACTAAAATACGTTTGTTTGTTTTTTACAGATTTTGGCGCTATTAAAGTTATCTCACTTTGGTTACTAAAAATAAGTTTTTTATGTTTTTTGTGGTTTTTTACGGATTTTGGTGCTAATAAATTTATCTCCAAAATCTGTAAGAAAAAAGGATTTTTAGCGACAAAAGCAAGATAACTTTAGTAGCGCCAAAATCCGTAAAAATACAGATTTTGGCGCTAAAATAAGTTTTTACGGATTTTGCGGCTGACACACTTATTTAGCTTTTGCAGCAAAAAAAATCTGTTTTTTACGGATTTTGGCGCTAAAATCCTTAAAAAACAGACTTTAGCACCAAAATCCATAGAAAAACGGACTCTAGTGCCAAAATCCGGAAAAATAATACCATAGCGCTAAAATCCGTAAAAAAAACTATTTTAGCGTCAAAACCCGTAAAAAAAACCTTTATTTTTAGCAACAAAATACATCAAAAACATTTTTGGCGACTAAAGCAAGATAACTTTAGAAGAGCCAAAATCCGTAAAAAATTTATTTTTAGCTACAAAATACGTAAAAAAAATTAATTTTTAGCAACAAAAGGAAGATAATTTTAGAAGAGCTAAAATCCGTGAAAAAACGTATTTTAGCGTCAGAAGTGAGAGAACTTTACTAGCGGCAGAATATGTTAAGCAAAGGATTTTAGAGCCAAAATCCATTAAAAAAACGGATTCTGGCGCCAAAATCCGTATAAAAACGTATTTTTAGTGTCAGATGCGAGAGATCTTTATTAGCGCCAAAATATGTAAAGAAAAGGATTTTAGCGCCAAAATCTGTAAAAAAAACATCTTTTTAGCTAAAAAAAATATGAATTGCGCAAAAATCGTTAGCGACCAAAGCATGATCATTTTATTACGAACGGTACAAACAAGGACACATCGGACACTTATATGCAGACTTGATAAGGTATAACCTTTATTAACCCCCACTATAGGTGGGACTTGGGTCTCCTGGGTGGGTTTACATTGAAAAATCGCGGCAAAAAAACGCTGCAAAAACGCGCCAAAAGACGTCCGGCGCTTTACATAGACTCCTGTAGTAAATTTTCTGCCCTGCTCTGGCGTTTTTTAGAACATGTTGCAAAAGACGACCAGTAAAAAAAAGAACAGAAAATAGAAGCTCAGTGTAGACAGCAGGAGGGTTTTTATAAAGTCTATGGGAGATGATTTCAGTCGTTTTTTTTACTGTGCAGTGGAGACATAGCCTTACAGTGTGACAGAGTTTACCTGTTGCTTCAGCCTCCTCCTCTATAGCACACAGGCATCTGTAACTGCTGTTGGTGTGCACATGATGTAGACTTAGGCTATGTTCACACGGTGTATTTGCAGGGCGTAATTACGCCCCGCAATTACGCCGTGTGGACGGGGGCGGGAGCGGGGGAGTGAGCGGGGGGCCGGCACTTCGCCGGCCCATAGACAATCACTGCTAGCGCCGCGTATACGCCGCTAGAAAGTGACATGTCAATTATCTCCCCGCCCGGCGAAGGTGAGGAGACGTAATCCATATTTCTCTATGAGAACTGTGAATTACCGTAATGAATGGGCCGTTTTCGGCTCGTAATTGGCGCACTTCGGCGCGTAATTACGGACCGAAATATGGCCCATTTTAAGCTGTGTGAACATGGCCGTACAGACTCCCCCTGCATTGTGGACTCTCCCAGCTCAGGAACTTACAACTGTCATCCATCAAGCTGTCATGTGCCGACTTGGCCCGACTTCAGAGCTGTCTTAAAGGGCCAGCGCTTTTTTAAAAACTGAAATACAGGTTAAATGCTTTGGTTTTCCTAATAAAGCTTATTTCAGTAAGTGTTTGTATTTTAGTCTTCTGTTACTTCATGAGGTTTGTCTGAAGGTGATAGGTACTCTTTAAAGAGGTTTTCTCACTACAATGATTAGCTTTCAACATGTAGGGAAAGGTAAATGAAGTATATTGTCAAATACATTGCGTTTTTTATTTTGCTTTGTTGAAGAGATAAGAGATTTTATCTCTTCTGAATGCATACAAGTTTCTCTTGGTTGCCAACTATCTTTCTCCTCTTTCTTATCAGATTAGCAGGATGCTGATGTCAGTCCAAGGTGATGTCACCGCCTGCTGTTTGTAATCTCTAGGAGCTATGTTTCTTTAAGATAAGGACACATTTTCACTCCTCTGAACTTGTAGTCTTGTGTACTACAGATTGTACATCTCCTCCAGTCATTTCACTGTAACAGGCTCACCTAGGAATAGCAGAGCTGATATGCCAATCACTGCTATAGACTCACCCACAGCCTAGCCAGAAAGTGTGAGTCTGAAGCTGGCTGTGACTCTGTTTAACTGTATACAAAACAAAATCTGGTCAGCACATCCGTTTTGAAAACTAAACATATAGGTGCACACTGTTGTGGCAGTCAAAAGCTATGCAAACACTATACAATATCAGTAGCATTCTATAAACACTAAAAACGGTCAAAGGGGACATCAGAATTTTTTGGAACAACATTTCTCCTACTATGGAATATATGAAAAAATTTGAGGTTCTGTTTAACTGTATAGTGAGAAAACCCCTTTAAGTGGAACTACAGGTCATAACCCTAGGTAGCATGCTACAGGTGTCAGAATTTGGGCTAGTATTGGTGAGAGATATGTGATTAATTACTGAATATTCAGTATTTTTACATTGTTCCACATACTTTCCATAGGTTTTGTATGACAGAATACACATTTAACTATTATCCTACTAGTATACAGAGTAACACTACTATACACAGTAATTACAGCTGTGAGCAGTTGCAATCTAGTTGGTTATAAGAAGAAAAATATTGTCCACATTTACTAAAAATTAGTAGCCTGCGGCCCGACTGACCATGGGGAAAACCCGGGGCATTTGCCCGGGGGGGCCCTAGGCCCGGGCCGAGGGCCGGCTGGGATCGCCCGCCGAGGAGGACGGTTTCCCCCCCGGCGGCCCCGAGTGCCGTCGGGGGGGCGCGAAAGGGGCCGAAAAGGTCGCATCAGCGCCCGGGGACCCCTGGGGCAGGGGGCCGACCCCCCCCCTCCCCACAGGGCTGCAGGGCCGGGGGTCCGACCCAGATGCAGCCACACGGCCGCCGCCTGCCCCGCGCGTGAAAACCAGCGACCGGGGCTGAGCACTGGGATCACTGATCCCGCTGCTTAGCCCCCAGGAGGCCGGGGGGGCAGGCGGCGATGAATGACGTCATCGCGCCCCTGCCCGGGGCCCCCACTCGCAGTGAGCGGCCCCCGGCTCCGGGAGTAAGGGAGGGACAGCCGGTGAGTATTACGTTTTATTTTTTTTTTAATCTACTTACGTCCCGGCTGCCTATACTCCCTCTGCCCGGGCTAATACTCCCCCTGCCTGCCCTGGCTATTACTGCCCTGCCGGGCTAAACTGCCCCCCCCTGGCTGCCTATACTGCCCCTGCCCGGGCATAACTGCCCCTCCTGCCCGGGCATATACTGCCCCTGCCGGCTATATACGCCCCTGCCCTGCCCTGGCTATATGATGCCCTGCCTCCCCTGGCTGCCTATACTGCCCCAGCCCTGGCATATACTGCCCCTGCCCTCCCTGGCTATATACCCCCCTGCCCTGGCATATACTCCCCGCCCGCCCGGCTAATACTGCCCCTGCCCTGGCTCCCTTACTGCCCCTGCCCTGGTAATACTCCCCTCCCTGTCCTCTATATACTGACTGCCCTGGCTATATATGCCCCTGCCCGGTATTTTTACTCCCCCTGCCCTGCCCTGGCTTTTTACCCCCCCCTGCCCTGGCTATATATCCCCCTCCCCCTGGCTCCCCTATACTGCCCCGCCCTGGCTGCCTATAATACCCCTGTCCGGCTATATAATGCCCCTGCCCGCCCGGCTAATACTCCCCCCTGCCCCCCTGGCTATATACTCCCCTGCCCGGGCTAATATCCCCCTGCCCTGCCCTGGCTATATATCCCCCGCCCTGGCTTAACTGCCCCCCCCTGGCTATAAATTCCCTTGGGGCATAACGCCCCTGCCCTGCCCTGGCTATATACTGCCCCTCCCGGGGTATTATGCTCCTGCCCGGCATTTTAAACTGCCCTGCCCTGGTAAGTCCCCTGCCCTGGCTAATATGCCCTGCCCGGGCAACTGATACCCTGCCCGGTATATATGCCCTGCCCTGGCTAATGATGCCCTGCCCGGCTACCTATCCCCTGCCCGCTATATATCCCCTCCCCTGGCTCCCGATCCCTCCCCGGGCAATATGAGCCCTGCCCGGGCTACCTATACCCTGCCCTGGCTTAATGATCCCCTCCCCTGACTCTGATACCCTGCCTGGTATATGATGCCCTGCCCTGACTACTGATCCCCTGCCTGGCTATATGATGCCCTGCCCGGGCTACCTATGCCCTGCCCTGGCTACCTTACCCTGCCCGGGCTACCTAACCCCTGCCTGGCCTGATACCTCCCTGGCTACCTATACCCTGCCGGGCATTTTTGCCCTGCCCGGCTACTGTACCCCCGGCTATCTAAAACCTGTCTGGCTATATGATGCCCTGCCGGGCTATGAGCCCTGCCCGGGCTAATATGCCCTGCCCGGGCTATTGATGCCCGCCCTGGCAACTGATACCTGCCCTGGCTATATATCCCTCCCTGGTACGATACCCTGCCTGGTACCGATACCCTCCCCTGGCTATATGATGCCCCTGCCCTGGCTATAAAAACCCTGCCCGGGCTCCCGATACCTGCCCTGGCATAGATGCCCTCCCCTGGTATTTTCCCCTGCCTGGTTTATGACCCCTCCCTGGTCCCAAACCCCTCCCCCGGCTATATATGCCCTCCCCTGGCTATAAAGCCCTGCCCTGATATGAACCCCCCTGGCTATATGATCCCTCCCCTACTACTGATACCCTGCCGGCTATATGATCCCCTCCCCGGGCTACCTATCCCCTGCCCGGGCTACCTAACCCTGCCCTGGCTACCTTCCCTGCCTGCACTATATCCTCCTCTACCTATACCTGCCTGGCATTGATGCCCTCCCGGCTACTGATCCCCTGCCGGGCTACCTAACACTTTTCTGGCTATATGATGCCCTCCCCTGGCACTGATCCCTTTTGCCCTGGTATATGATCCCCTGCCCTGGCAACTGATACCCTGCCCTGGCTATTGAGCCCTCCCCTTTGATATACCCCTGCCCGGCTCCGTCCCTGCCCGGTATAAAGCCCTGCCCTGGCTATTAAATGCCCTGCCCTGGCTTATAATGCCCTGCCCTGGCTCCGAACCCTGCCCTGGTATATGATCCCGCCCTGGCTACCTAACCCCCCCTGGTTATATGATGCCGCCCTGACTACATACCCCCCCCGGGTATATGATGCCCGCCCTGACTACTGATCCCCTGCCCGGGCTATATGATGCCCTGCCCTGATTACGTACCCTCCGGGCTATATGAGCCCCCCGGTACCTAAGCCCTCCCCTGGCACCATGCCCTCCCCTTTGCCTATCCCCTGCCCGGGCTACTGAGACCCTGCCTGGCTACCTATACCCCTGCCGGCTATAGACCCCCCCTGGCTACTGTACCCTCCAGGCTACCAAATACACGTCGGGCTATTTGTTTCCCTGCCTGGTACGATACCCTGCCTGGCTACCTATACCCTCCCTGGCTATATGTGCCCTGCCCTATACGAAACCCTGCTTCTATATACTGTCTGGCTAATTGATGCCCTCCCCGGGTTTTACTGATCCCCTGCCCTGGCTTTTGATATCCTGCCGGTCCCTAACCCTCCCTGGCTATATGATGCCCTGCCCTGGCTAATGAACCCCGCCTGGCTAATGATCCCCGCCTGGCTATATGATCCCCTCCCCGGCTACCTTTTACCCTCCCTGGTACCTAACCCTGCCCGGGTACCTATACCCTCCCCCGGGCTATGTTAACCCTCTGGCTCCCTATCCCTGTCTGGTTATAGTTGCCCTCCCTGGAATGATCCCCTGCCTGGCTAATGAACCCTCCCTGGCTATATGATCCCTGCCCGGGGCTACCAAACCCCTGCCCTGCCTACCTTCCCCTGCCCTGGCTACGATACCCTGCCTGGCTCCCTTCACTGGGGTTTTTATGATCCCCCTGCCCGGGCTATGTCCCTGCCCGGGCAATGTACCCTGCCTGGCTCCTACACCTGCCCGGGGCTTTGATGCCCGCCCGGGCTACCATACCCTGCCCTGGCTCCTATAATAGCACCCCTACCTTACACTGCTTGGGCTGCCAAATACCCCTGCCACCTATACACTCCCCTGGCTGCCTATAACGCCCCTGTCTCCCAAATTTCCCCTTTCCGCCTGTATAGGGCCCTGCCGCCTGCATATGACCCTCCTCCCCTCATACTGGCCCGCCGCCACATACTGGCCCCCCTGCTAAGGGGGTCACCTATTTACATCCCCATTTAAATCTGACTTTTTTAAATTTTCTAATTTTTAGGGTCTAACACACGCTTTTTGGGGGAAATTTATAGGAAAGTGCGGAAAAAGAGAGGGTCTAATGTATTTGTGGTAAATTCTACAGGCGTATGGCCCGGGAGAAAAAGACATTGCATGCTGTACCGGACAGAGAAAGAAAGGGAAGGGAATGACTCATCAGGGAAAAAAAAGTCATGGAGGTTTGTGCCAGAAGAAGAAAAGGGAAAAAAGAAAAACTCCCTCAGGATGACGTCTCCTGTGAGTCCTGCTTTTACTTCTGGTTGAACACTGCTTTACATGGATGGGGGACCCGTACTGGGGATGTGTTTTTGGGGTTGTAGGTTATGTTGGGGCTTTTTAGTGTCGTGTGGGGGTTGCCCTGATTTTAAGGGGCCCCACCGACTGTGTGAGGGGGTTTTCTGCACACTGTTTTTTTTTCTTGCTTTATTAGGGGGGTCTCACCGGGGGTTTTGGTGATTTTTTTGATGGTTTTTTTTTTGGGGAAATGTACAGCATTAAATGCTATGCCTTTCTGCCAAAAATGCCCAAAACACATCAAAATGCCCCCAAAAAAGCTCCGTGGAAAGCACCTTTATGTGTTATTTTTGACATTGGGGAGGTGCAGAAAAAGGGGAAATTTTTTAAGCGGTTTTTTATGTTGGGTATGGGGGCTTTGTGCCAGGGGTGATTTTTTTTTCCCCGCCGGGCCCCGATTGCCTGCCTGTTAACATGTTTTGGGGTCGCTGGGGGGATTTGCACCCAAATTATCAAATTTTTTATGTCTGCTATGAGCGTTTTGTTTTTGCACCCAAAAGGGTGGGGCACACTTGCATTACTGCATGCATTTTTTTTTGAAAGCAGTTTGGTTTTTGTAATCAAAATTATTGTTTTTCATTGAAGTTTTGTAAGACCACGGCTTTACAAAAACATGCACTAAGCGACGTCTAACCCACCTAACTGTGCCTATTTTGCCCTAATTTAAATCTTTTTTGGCTTTTTTCACACAGCTTATTTGCGGGGGGTAATTAAACCCGCCGGCCCATGATTTTCAATAGCGGCGTGTTACGGGCTAAAAAAAAGACATGTCACTTATTCCCCCCGCGGGGATCGCCCAGCAGGGAGGAGACTAATCCATAGTTCTCTAGGAACTGTGGATTACCGTAATGCTGGCCGATTCCAGCCGTAATTGCGCACCCGGTGGGAAATTTCGGGGGAAATACGTCCCCTTTTTAAGCCCTGTGAACATAGCCTTTAGTACAGTCCCGTGAACTTTTTTCTTGCCATTTTTCTTTCCTGATTTTTTGCCGTTTTCAGTCGCCTTTCAAACGCTGAATTTTTTTGCCAAAAACAGCATATAGTCTGAAAAAAATGGGAATTACAAGAGAACAAAGGGACTTTTTTGATATATTTCTATTTTGCCATAGGGAAATTAAATCTCTTTTTCATGTGTTTATGCTAGGTTATAAAATCCGTTCTAAAACTATAAAGCATAAACTTAAATTTTTTTTATATATATATTATATATTTATATTATATATAAATATATATATATATATATATAAAAATTTAAAACTTAACTCGATACACACTTTTAAAAAAATATTTCTAACCTCTCAAATTTTCCTTTTCCAATTGTGAAGGTAACTCCTTTTTTTATTACAAGTCTGGGGGAACACCACCTATTAGCAGGGAAAAACCCATTTACAGGATTTACTAACTCCCAAAAAGGAATCCAAAAAATCTTTCTTGGGCAGTATCCCCAATCTGATGGGGGTGAAACCATAAGGTTTTTTGTGAGACCCCTGCAGCAGGTAACACGTGAAAAATTTTGTAAATAAAAAAATTTTAAAAAGTCTTTCCTGACCTCCCCAACATGTTTCTCCACTAACTGGCTTTATCAGGGGGGAAAAAGGGCCGGGCACATGTGGTCTGCTCATTTCCTTTTTTATTTTTAGGACACACCTATTTGGGGCTCCCAATTGCCCCCAGAGATTCAAAAAACCCATTTCCTCTTTTTTTTCTCCTCAGCATCTGATCTATTTACTGCTGCTGCCTTTTTAAAAAACAACTTCCTCAGGCAAATTCACCATCTCCATAGGGGCTTGCGCCCTTCTTACCATGCCCCCCGCGCACGCCCCAAATGGAATTTCTCCCCTAACATGAGGGACTTCCCGTCCAACCTCTCTCACATTACTGCGTCTGGAGCAGATTTTAGAGGTAACTTTTTTATATTTTTAACCCTCCACCCTCGCCCTGCCCCAACAGCCTTTTTTTAAAGTAAAAAAATTAACCCCATTTAAGGGGGAAATCAAAAATCTTTGGTCATTAACTAGCGGCATGCTGCTAAGGTGTTGGTTAATAACTTTGATGACATGCCCTTTTTAAATTGTTTATTTCCCATATTAAGAAACCATTCACCAGTAGTCATCTGGGCGCCGATGCGGTGGAGACTAGTCCGTGTCCTTGCTGTAAACACACCCATTTGGTTTTTAGGTTTGATTTTTTCGCATCTAAAAGTCAGCTCATTGGTAGGCAAAATGCAACCAAGGTGGAGACTGCGTGGGACACCAACCTAGTCACCCTGCGCACCACCCGTCCTACTGGTGGGGCCAACATAAATGTCCTATGTAAAATGGCCTTAAATACAAGAAAGGAGGGATTCTGTATTTATTGTGAGGAATTACATGGAAGGGATTTTAATAGTGGATTTTCTTTTTAAACAAATCCGACTGGGTTTTTTTACCCCCCTTCCTGACCAGGCACATTTTCCTCTGCCTTAGTACATGAGGGTTTGAACATTATAAAGCTTTTTCTCACTCGGTAATTCTAATTCTAACTTCATATGTTTGGCTTTATTTTTATGTCATTTAATATAAAAATAATAATAATATAAGGACAAATAGAAAAAAATATTAAAAAGTCTGTTTTTCACATTTATTTAACAGCAAAAGGGGTCCTAAAATAAGTGTTGAAATTCTTTGGGTTTGCAGCTAGCACTCTGAAAATCCATTCCTGGTCTTAAATGCCCATGAGTGGTGGGCAAGGGTTTTTAACTTAGTGAAAATTTAAAGGGAAAAAAGGGGCCTTCTTTTTTTTTGAGGGGAAGGTTTCCCCAAAAAATTGGGAATGCATGTTCTCCCTTTTAAATTTTTGGGGTTTTGAATGGAAAGGACAGTTCTTGACCATTGATCACAGAACACTTGAAGATGGTTGTCATCCTTCTGTAAGCGGGTTTAAACCCATACTAAAAAACTTGTTTTTTTTTTCAAAACCCTTGCAAAAAGAGCTGATGGAAAGTAATCTATGCTTTATGAAGGTGTTGTCAACAGCCCGCCGCTTCCTGGGAGAAAAGTGGCCAAAATGGATATTTGGGGGAGGGAAAAAGATCATTGGATTATGAAAAACAAATGGGGGAAAAGAAAAAAGGGGAGACAAGCTTTGGAGAGGTACAAGTGATGGATAGCGCTATTTTCTTATTACAAGTAAAATCCGCTGCATCTTGGGCTTTTAGAAACCCCAAAACGGTATAAAAAATATATGATGAAACTAAAGGAATTACAATATAGTGATTGGAAATTGAGAAAATAATCCATTTCCCCCGGAAAACACCTTTTCTCAAGACTTAGGAACACGAAGGCTTTTTAAAGGGGCCCAGCACCAGTATAATCCCCCCACATTGGGGGCAGCAAATAGTGAGAGACATCCCCATTCCCGGAATTAGAAATCCACATATTTTTTGTAGCATGTATAGTCCATGGCACTGAAGGGGCTGTCCGCTGTATTCACAAGACACGGGCTCCCACTGCACTCCTGACACTAATTTACAGTTTTTTCCTATAACTGCATTATCGCATAGAGGTAGTGTCTGTCATAAAAGAAAAAAGGCAGCTCCCTCTTTTTTCAACATCCAATAGACTTGTGGCCAGCTCTGTGCTCTAACCCGGTCAGCCCCGAAACATAATCGTGCCCAAAAGGAAAAGCAAAAAAGGGTTGGCACCAAAAGGGTATGCATAAAACCAAGAAAATTTTTTGGAAATACATAAAAAAACCCACAAAAAACCCACGAAGGCAAAACGTGTCAAAAAAGAATGATCAAGGGGGGGGGACCAGCTGCGCTCTGATCACTTCTTTAAAAAACAAAAAAGGGGTTTTTAGCCAACCAGTATTCCCCCATCTACAAAAACAAAAACCCGTTTCGGATTTTTGTCCCTCTTCAGTGCAGAGTAGAGAATTAAAATGGCGGGTGTGTGGGGGGCATCGGGTAGCTCAGGGGGAAGATCTCTTTTTTGCTTTCAAGGGCCGGGGGTCAAAAACAAATGAGGATTTGTTACAACCCAAAAGAGGGGCTGGGGCTTTTCAGCCCCTTTCCCATAAGCCTTTTATATGCGATGCTAAGTAGAGGGCAAAGGCAAACAAAAACTCTACAAGCCGTTCGTTCGGTGCCTCCTTAAGGAAATCTTCCCTTCCTAGCTACCCGACCTCCCAACAGCCAGCCCGTATTTTTCTCTCTCTGCACTGAAGAGGGACAAAAATCCCGAAACAGCGTTGTCTGTAGATAGAGATCTGGCTTTGGGAAAAAATCCTTTTTGCTTTCTCAAGATCTGGGTCAAAAGCAAAATTGAGGATTTGTTTTCAACCAACAAGGGCGCTGTGGGCTTCTCCCCCTTTTTCCCCTAAAGCCCCTTGTGATTCCCCGTTTCTAAGTAAGGGGAAAAGGGCAAAAAAAACCTCAAGCCCTTCGTTCGGGGTTTTTCCTTAAGGAGAGATCTTCCCTTCCTAAATTTAGCTAGTGATGGTGAGTTAAAAGTTTTTTTTTGTTACTAATTAACTCCTTAACCCACCTGGACGTATGGGTACGTCCTGGTGGCATTAAGGAGTTGTGCAGAGGGATCGCAAAGATTACCGCGATGTCTAAATGAATGAAAAACGGTGCCGCGCACCGTTCTTCACTCCAATCGGAGCTCCTGCAGCGTAACTGTGGGGATCCAATGACTGAACATGGCAGCGGGAAGCCTTTGGGAGGAAAGTGGGGGAAACCGCCCCTTGGTACACCCCCAATGCTTTTTTTGCTTGCTTAGGGGTGCTAGAAAGATCGCGCCTCTAGTGGTGAAGCGTCTAAGGGACCCCAAATTAAAGTAAAAAAAAAAATTTTAAAGTGTTTTAAAAAAAAAATTAAAAATATTAAAAGTTTCAAATCACCCCTGTCGCCATTTTAACAAATAAAAAAATAAAATATAAAAAATTACATATATTTGGTATCGCCGTGCCCAAAAAGTTTATCCATTAAAATAAACACCATTACCTTCGCTGACACCGTAGAAAGAAAAAAATTCCAAACCTAAAATTTCGTTTTTTTTTTGTCATTTAGTCCATAAAAATTGGAATAAAAGTGATCAAAAAAGTCGCATGCATTCCAAACTGCTAGTAATAAAAAGTACATTTCAGCCCACAAAAAATGCACCCTCACTCATATCCTTAGGTGTCAGTACAAAAAAGTTATTGGTCGCACAAAATGGTGCAGCGGCGCGAATTTCAAAAATAGAACTTGTTTGAATTTTTTTTACGGTACCAAAACATAACTGAAATCGTACTTGTTTGGTATTGCCGGATGTGTATCAACCTGGAGAATACAGATAACACATCATTTTTACCGAAGAATGAATGGCGTACGTTTTTTTTCACATTTTGACCCACTTAGAATTTTTTTGCCGTTCCCCAGTATATTCTATGGTAATATGAATAACACCACTGGAAAGTACATCTTGTCCCGCAAAAAAATTTAGAGTCATATTATTATGACCGTCTGTCAGAAAGGGGTTAACAAAGTGACTTATTTTGCAGGATCTTTGACATAAAAAGCAATCCTTATAGTGAGACAACCCCTTTAAGATCATGTGTTGAGCTGTACATGTTAATGGCAAGTTTTATTTTAGCATATTACCAGACTGATTTCATATCAGCTAAAGATACTTTGTTCACCTTGTTAACAGTTGTAGGAAGCATTGATAATAATTGAGCAAGCCTTTAGATCTGCTTCTCTGCTCACAGAGACTAACTTCTGAATTCTATTAAATGTTATATTTGCATCTTGTTACATAGTCCGGTGTGAGTTTTCATCACAGAAATTCATTGAATTCATATTGCTCTCATTTTACAAATCTCAGCTCCTGACAGGCGTCCTGTGATTAGTAAACAAATATATGGAATCTGACAGTATTGGTGATTGAATTGATGCTGACAAGATACTCAGGAAACATTAGTTTTCCCTGCTTGAGATACAGTGTACTGTTTTTAATGTGTTGCTCCTAATTAATGAAAAAAAATAAATTCAGTATACAAAACATGTTTATTGCAAAACTATTTTTTATTTTTAAACAAGAAGTGTGTACAATCTCTGTAAATGTTTCTTCTCCTTGTGATCCTGGGGGTGAAAATGTTGTTAGGTTAAGGACTTGTTTACACAGCGTTTTTGGATCTGTTTTGATTCTGAAAATCGCATCCAAAAACGCAGCAGCGGTTGGATCCTAAACGGATAGAACACATATCTAACATACAGCTGCGTGTTTGGATGAATGTTGGATGCAGCAGGATCGCACCCTATAGTTTTAAATATGCTGCGTCTTTCGGATCAAGATTTGACATGTTAATTCTTGGAACGGATCGAAAAGATGCAATGAAACACACACCGGCGATCACTCGTGTGAACGCCGATGCATATCTCAAGTTAAAAGCCATGTAAATCACATTGCTCTTAATTAGATACGTGTTTGGGTCTGTTTAGGGTCTGATCCAAACACGTATTTAAACACGTATGTTCACAAGGACTGAACAAACAGTGTGAACATACCCAAATAGTGTTGAGAAAATAATTGAAATTTCAAATTGAAATTCAAAGTAACCTATTTGTACAACTAGTACTTCATTGGTACACTTTGGGACTAGATTAAAGGGGTTGTCTCGCTACAATTGTTGGGTTTTAATTAAAAGATCTTTAAAAAACAAGCAGCTTTGCAATTTTATGTTCATTACAAATGTCCTACTGATTTGAGTTATCCCTGTTTAGTAGTAGTGCTTCGCTCCTTTAAATCCCTATAGCAGCTGAAACCCGTTGATTGTTTCTCACTGGCTGCCAGTCCTGGGACTCATCTTTTCTGAATACAGGTCAGAGCACAGAGCCCCTCCTGAAAAGTATGCTTTTTGTGGAAGGGACAGGGAGGGCTCTGGCTTCTGTGTCTGTGTAGCTGGATTAACCCCGTGTGTGCCGCTCCCTCCTGCTCTCTACCACAGATTGAGGAGAGCAGAGATGAGGCTGATTGTAGTCAGTAGATGTGAACAGCAAAGAAGTGTGTTACTATAACTGATGTGTCTGTGGAGCTTGGGCTATACTAATAGAACAGATCAGGGGGGCATGTGAACAGTTCCCTGCTCTGCTGTATTAGTGACACATCCTAGTTAGTAACACACTTCATAGCTGCCCTGTGTCTGTTCTGAAGGGTTTGTTTGTTTTTGCTTGAGATGTGGAGTTTGTATGCTAAGCAGGGGGTAAGGAACACTTACATCCCCCCTGCTCCGCTATTATCAATCACAGCTTCACAGATCTCTCAACACTCATAGATCAGCTGGAGCTGACGTGGGGCGACCGTGGGACGCCCCGGACAGTGGAGCTGACAGTGCGCTGACATGCAGCTGAAGTGCAGCTGATCCAGCAGCCTGCAGCAGCCTAGGCAGGCAACACACAGGGGTTTAACTTGGCAGCAAACCCCTCGCCCTCCCCCTGCTGTATAGAAGTTATGGAGGAGAGCTTTCTGTGTGCTGAGGGGAGGGGGGGGGGAGAGGGAGGAGAAGATGCAGACAAGAAGCACACCCCTGAATTAAAAAATCCTTTGCTGCCAGACACTTTGAAGTAGGCTGAAAGCTTGTAATCAGCAAATTCCTTTAAGGAGCAAGCAATTGCCCTAGTCCATTGCATAATCAATAGGCATGTAGACAGAGCTTTGCTGTGTAGAGAGGGGTATGATCAGCTAAATTCTCTCATTGTAGGTGATAAGGACTTATAGAGAATCTAAAGCCATGTCCCCACGGCACGGTTTTTCGGACGGTTTTTCAGACGGTTTGCGGTTTTTTTAGACCCCGAATAACCCGGGGGAAAAAAAGGACAATTGTGCCTATGGAAAACCCGTTTCAGCAGTCCCCCACTGCAGGGGTTTTCCGTCGGGCGGTTTTTGCGCCCGGGGGCCCGGCGGGAAACATTGAGCAAGCACAATCTTCCGGCCGGTTTTCACACGGAATCTGTGCTTCTCAATGTGAAGGGGAGAAAAGCCGTCCACCCCGCGGCCGTGGGGACGGGCACAAAACAGGACAATATCGGCCGGCGAACCGGGGGGGTATTTTTCCTTTCCGTGGGGATAAAACCCTACACATTCCCAACATGTCATTTCATAACAAATACTTAGGTTTACCGTGAAATAACAATTCTGGAGTATCTATATATTTTTTCATATTATTCTTTGTTGCACTGTTTCTCTAATCTGTGTTATTTCCTGGTCTTTGGGAGAGAGGAGATCCTTTACTGATGACTAGAATGGTCTCCAGACTCAATTCACTCATTCATTGCAGCTGCCATAAGACACACGTGGCTGCACTGCCTATACAAAAAAATTCAGGAAACATATGGGTAGCTCTGTATGGCAGCCCCAGGAAACCCTTCAAATATAACAAATAAATAGCTACAACATTTACCAAACTAATAAGCACATTAAGTCTCATTTATCAAGCCTGTCTAACAGAAAAATGGGCTTTGTTGCCAGTAGTAATCAACCAAAACTCAGCTTTCATTTCTTAACCTGCTCTGGAAAAATGAAAGCTACACTGTGATTGATTGTTATGGGAAGTAAAGACAGTTTTTTCTGTTAGACAGTGTTGATTAATAAGGCCCATTATCTTTCAGATTCCTACATTTAATGAATGAAATGAAAAAATTAAATTCATGATACATTCCCTTTAAACATTCTTTCATTTTTTTATTAATATTTTATTCATAAGGACCTGCCAAATTAATTACAAAGGCTTCTTTATATCACATCTTTAAATGTAGACTACAGAGTCTTTAGACACAAAGTCCACCAGAGTCTTTGGCCTGTCTGGGCCTGAGTATACTAAAAAAAAGTCAAAGCAGCATTTTTGGTAGAATGCGTCGTGACAGGGGGTGCTGGGCTGTTTTTTTGGGGCTGGGCCCCCCGAAAAAACACCCTGTCCCCCGGTCCCCCGGGGCCCCGGGGCCGCTGCGGGGCTTGGAGCACCGACTGGCCCTTCAGCTGCATGGGGCGTCCGCGGGACGCACCTCAGCTGGGGGCTTCTGCGGAGCAAAAGGCGAGCGCCCCCTCCCCGCAACAGTGTCGGACCCGCAGGGCCGACACCGCGGGGGCCGCCGGGTCCTCACAGCGTAGGACCCCCGGGCCCCCTGCGCCCAGCCGGGAGCGTCGCGATGATGTGGTCATCGCGACCTGCCTCTCCTCGGGCGACAGCGCTATAGGCCGTGCGCCCGGGAGCTGCCCCGGGGGAGCGCGTCGCCGGGGGGGGTTAAAGGGGATATGAATGTTGTTTTTTTTAACGCGTTTTCCCGTCTCAGTGCCCCTTATACTGCCTTGGCCCTTCCATACGCCCGGGCCCGTGGGCCCCCCTATCCCTGCCTGTGGCCCCCATATCCGCCTGGGCCCCCATATACTGCCCGTTTTCCCCCCATATGCCTGCCTGTGGCCCCCCATATACTGCCTGTGCCCCCTATATGCCTGCCTGTGGCCCCCTAAACTGGGCCCCTGGCCCCATATACTGCCTGTGGCCCCCAATCCCTGCCGGGCCCCCATAACTGCCTTGGCCTCCATATCCCTGCCGTGCCCCTATATGCCGCCTGTGGCCCCCAATACTGCCTGTGGGGCCCCCATCCCTGCTGTGGGCCCCTAAACCCTGCTGTGGGCCCCATATACTGCCCCAGTGACCCCATAACGCCTCCCGTGACCCTATATACGGGCCCCCGGGCCCCCATATACTGCCTGTGGTCCAAAAACTGCCTCGGCCCCTTGACCTGCCTATGGCCCCATATACTGCCTGTGCCCCCTAATACTGCCTTTGGCCCCCAAAACCCGCCTTTTGGCCCTATTTTCCTGCCCTGTGGGCGCTTATACCTGCCTGTGGCCCAATATATCTGCCTGTGGCCCCATAATATGCTTCAGTGCCCTATATACCTAACTGGGGGAAAGCTATACCCATAATTAAGGATTGCTGGAAATGTGAGGGTTCTAAGTTTTTGTGTCCAAATCCTCAGGGGCGATATTGCCCCGGGGCAATCAGCATAAAGGGGGTGAACCGAGGAGAAGAAAGGGAAAAGTGAACGCGCTGATAGAAAAAAACGTCTCCGGTGAGTCACTAAATGTAACTGCGTGTAAAACACTTTTAGTTGCAGAGCCACATACAACTAGTATCAAACCCCTATCTGGTCCCCCTATGGCGGTAATAATGTCTCTAGGGCCTTTGAGTGGATAGTCACATTGGGGGTTGCGTTTGGGCAGGGGCTTGGGAGGATTTTTTTGAGCCTTAAGTAGTAATAGTTTGGGGGCTTGGTTTTGTAGGGGGGGTTTTTAGTAAACAATCACTTGTCTGGTAGATTTGCTCCATGTGTAAGGTGGATGTTTTGGTGACTGTTTAGGGGGATTGCTATGAAAATGAAAGTTCTGAAAAAGTAAATTTGTCATTGGTGATTTTACTGACAGTGACTGTAGGAGTGGACGGGATCTGTGTGGATGTCAGAAAATTAGTGACAGGAACAGAAGGTTTTTTCTCTTAAAAAAAACATCCCAGTTCACAATGGGGCGCGAAAAATGTGTGTGAACCCAGCCCTACCCAGAAAAACACCAAGGGCCCGAGCCCCGGATGTTTTAGGACCCTAGCAACGCCCCTGTGTGTCGATAATGCATTTGAGTGAGAGAGAGGGTGTGAAAATGTGTGTCTATGTGTCTTTTATTTGTCTCTATATTTCTACAAAATGCTGGTCGGGAGGTTTAAAAAAAAAAAAAAAAAAAAAAACCAAACCTTTTTGGGGTGCTTTCACACAGCGCAGTTTTGGTTTTGTTTTAACTGCACTGCAATTAGGCTTTCTTTGTTACCACAAGCTGCTTTCACTTATCTAAACTGTTTGGAAAGTGAGTAATCAATTGCTGTATTTGTAATCCGCAAGACTTTAAACACAGCAATTGATTACTTACTTGATACAACTTTCCGAACCATTTAGACAACCATTTAGACAACTGAAAGAAGCTTGCTGGTATTACAGGCCATTTCATTAATATGCAGTTAAAACCGCACTGTGTGAAAGCACCTGCTCTGCTCCAGTGCTTCTGCCACTCCTGCTGCTCCAAACCAATGTTGTCAGGTTCACTATTCACTTGACTGGCTATTCACATGCCACAGCGGTCTCTTCATGAATATATGGCACCCGACCTCTGATGCCTGTGATTGGCTTTAGGGGCCGATCACATGGAGTTTTTTTTATCCGATTTTGGATCCATTTTGATCACATGGCGCTTTTTTATCCGATTTTGGATCCATTTTTGATCTGAAGATAGCATCCAAAAACACAGCGCTGATCGGGTCCTAAACGGATCCAACATCTATCCAACATGAAGCTGTGTGTTTGGATGCGTGTTGGATGCAGCAGGATCGCACCATAGTTTAAAATATGGCTCCTGCTGCATCTTTCAGACCAAGAATTGACATGTCAATTCTTGGAACAGATCCGAAAGACGGATCCGAAAGAAGCAGTGAGACGCATCGCCGATCACTCGTGTGTACGCCGATGCGTGTTTCTAATAAAAAGCAATGTAAATCACATTGCTCATTATTAGATATATGTTTGGGTCGGTTTAGGGTCCGACAGACGGATCCAAACACATATCTAAAAGCGTATGTTCACACGGACTCAACACGCCATGTGTACTTACTCTACATTTCACGTGAGTATTGATTAAGGGCGGGTTCACACGGCTTATTTAAGCCGTAATTGTGGGACGGATTTCGCCCGCAATTACGGCTTGAATAAGGGGCAGTGCGAGGGCGCTGCCCGCCGTCCCCATAGACATGCATTATCCACGGCGCGTATCCCACCAGGATAATGAACATGTCACTTTTTCCCCGCCTGGCGGATTCGCCGAGTGGGTAGGGGAGACGGGTAGGGGAGACGGGTAGTGGCTGGGACGAATTCCAGCCGTATTGCAGCGCAATACGGCGCACAATACGGCTGCAATCCGTCCCAGAAATAAGCCGTGTGAACGGCCCCTAAGTTGTCATCAGCGGGCGCACAGGAATGGCAGCGGCGCTGAAATGGAGCAAATTCATAAGGTGAGTCTTTTTTAAGGTTCTATTTTTTGTATTTTATAAACTCCCTGACTAGCTGATGAGCACCTTTTAAAAATGGAAAACCCCTTTAACAAATGTAATCATTTGCATTCTTCAAAACGCATAGTTTCAATGTACATCCAATAAAATAAGTCGAATAACAAAGAAATTACATGCTGTATCTACCACTATGATACATATCTATAGCATCTAGATCAGGGGTCCTCAAACTACGGCCCGCGGGCCGCATGCGGCCCGCCGAGGACTTTTATCCGGTCCGCTGCCGCCATCCACCACCAATGTAGGTGTGCTGTACAGTAAGGTATCGGGGGTGGCGGCAGCGGGAGATGCCGTGGGCAGTGATGGGTGACGTGAGGGCCATCGAGAGCAGCGCAACGGCAGGGGCCAGCTTTGGTGGATTGGGGTGGGGGCGGGCACTCTAAAGAGGACGGGAGGTGCCTGAGTGACGGAGGGTGGACACTTACAATATATGGGAGGTACCTGTGAATGAGTGAGTTGGTGGAGTGCCTGCCCTCCGTCACTCAGGCACCTCCCGTCCTCTGCAGAGTGCCCGCATACCCCTCTCCCCCTCCCCACACACAGTCCGCACTCGCGTCACTGAGGCTGACTTCCTGAGGTCTGACACAGGATGCGACGTCAGTCCTCAGCGTTCCTGCTCCAGGAGTGTCAGGGCAGAAGCCCCCCCCGCCCCAGGAGTGTCAGGGCAGGAGCCCCCCACCCCAGGAGTGTCCCCCCCGGGCAGAAGCCCCCCAGCCCCCCGTAGTGTCAGGGCAGAAGCCCCCCAGCCCCAGGAGTGTCAGGGCAGGAGCCCCCCAGCCCCAGGATTGCAGGGCAGAAGCCCCCCATGCCCCAGGGTTGCCAGGGCAGAAGCCCTCCAGCCCCAGGAGTGCCAGGGGCAGAAGCTCCCCAGCCCCATGAGTGCCAGGGCAGGAGCCCCCAGCCCCAGGAGATCCAGGGCAGAAGCCCCCAGCCCCAGGAGTGCCAGGGCAGGAGCCCCTCTCCCCAGGAGTGCTAGGGCAGAATCCCCCCAGCCCCAGGAGTGCCAGGGCAGGAGCCCCCCGGCCCCAGGAGTGCCATGGCAGGAGCCCCCCGGCCCCCGGAGTGCCAGGGCAGGAGCCCCCCTCCCCAGGAGTGCCATGGCAGGAGCCCCCCGGCCCCAGGAGTGCCAGGGCAGGAGCCCCCCTCCCCAGGAGTGCCAGGGCAGGAGCCCCTCTCCCCAGGAGTGCCAGGGCAGGAGCTCCCGTCGGTTTCTCCACCGAGTCAGGACAGCCATGAGACAGGAGCCAACCTGGTCGGACAGAGGTGACCACTTTTTAGAAGCCCTATAATTATTATGGATTGCAATGTGCTTTCCCAGTCCCTGTTTCTTGCTTAGCTTTTCAGGGCCTGGAAAGCTGGGTGAAGACCTTAGTAGAGCTTTCCCCAAAGTCGGACACATTTGTTTATAGATTCCACACAGTTTTCCCAGATGACAAGTTTCTCTAGTTTGGCGGTGATCTATTCCTGGCCCCCATCCCTGATTATTGCTAAGACCCACTTGTCATCTGGGAGAGCTGGGAATCTATAACAAATGTGGTCCCGCATTGGGAATTCTACAAATGTTGTCATGTGAGTGACCAACAATGCTGCATATACCGATGCAAATCCACTACGAGGAAAAGTGAAAAAGTAAAAAAAAAAAAGTGAAACACATAAAATAAAAACACCTACAAACGCCCTTTTCCCGTTTACAAACACCCATCGCCGAAAAAGATCCAAAAATAAAGTACGCATATGTGGTATTACCACATATGTAACAACCTGCCCTATAAATCTGTCATGTTCTTTAACCTTCACGGTGAATGCCGTAAAAAAAAAAATCACAGAATTGCGTTTTTTGTTCATCCCTCAGCACGGAAAAAATAATAATGGAATAAAAAGCGAACAAAAAGCCAAATAAATGCCAATGTGACACCAAGTAAAAACGTCAGTTCATCCCCGCAAAAAAAAGTCCTTACACAGCTCTGTATACAGAAAAATAAAAAAAGTTATGGCTATCAGAAGTTAGCGATGCGTAAATATTGTTTTACACAATAAAAACACTTTCCTTTTTTTTAAAAAAGCACTTCAACATAAACTATGTAAATTGGGTATCACTGTAATTGTATCGACCCACAAAGAAAAAAATTTTTTTTAAACTATATTCCGGCCCTCCAATGGTCTGAGGGACCGTGAACCGGCCCCCGGTTTAAAAAGTTTGAGGACCCCTGCTCTAGATAATACTGTCATTACAGAACTTTAGGTGGGCTCTCGTATTACAGAGGCCAACCTATTGCCTCTTTGATTTAAATGATTAATTAGTAGAAGTTCCTACTAGGGGAAGGTCGCTTGCTAGCTGGATAGACTGCAAACACAGGGATGCAACCGATCTTTAGGCTATGTTCACATGGCTTATTTTGGAACAGATTTCAGCCCGTAATTCGCGTCGTACTGCGCGAATTACGGGTGAAATCCGTCCCAGTCATTACGGTAATCCACAGTTCTCATAGAGAACTATGGATTACGTCTCCTCTCCCCGCTCACAAAATACAGTGAGCGGGGAGAAAGTGTCATGTCAATTATTCACGGCAGGATACCCGCTGTGGATAATTAATGTCTATGGGGCCAGCGAGCTGCCGGGGCCCCCCCCCCCCCCTCCACTCCCGAGCACACGGCGTCATTGCGGGCGAAATTCGTCCCGCAATTACCCCGTGAATAAGCTGTATGAACATAGCTTTAGTGTGTAGTCCTAAACTTGTCCTTTTTATTGGTAAAAACCACAGAAACCTGAAGTCAGTCCCTTACAAACTCAAACCAATTAAATATTAGATATGTTAATTAGATAACTTAGCAAATTAAGTAGTAAAAATGTTAATCAGATCTTCCATATTCAACAACTCAGCAATAGTAGGATTAAGAGTTATTCAAGATTAAAAGTTTACTTAGCAATAGTTCATATACAGAAAGTTTCATTGGAATAAGTTTATTTAATGTGTTCACCTACATGCAGTTCCTGCAAAAACTGGAGCAAAGGTCCCTGCGTGAAAAGGCATGTTCACACGGCTTAAAATGGGCCGTATTTCGGTCCGTAATTACGCGCTGAAGTGCGCCAATTACGGGCCGAAAACGGCCCATTCATTACGGTAATTCACAGTTCTCATAGAGAACTATGGATTACGTCTCCTCTCCCTCCCCGGCGAAGCCGCCGGGCGGGGAGATAATTGACATGTCACTTTCTAGCGGCGTTTACGCGCCGCTAGCAGTGATAGTCTATGGGCCGGCGAAGTGCCGGCCCCCTGCTTACTCCCCCGCTCCCGCCCCGCCCCCGTCCACACGGCGTAATTGCGGGGCGTAATTACGTCCCGCAATTAAGCCGTGTGAACATAGCCAAACAGTGAAGCTTGATTTTATAACATGATGATAATTAGGGTATATTCACACTGCGTTTTTGGATACAATTTCAGGTCCATGTTGGATCCGAAAATCGCATCCAAAAACATAGCGGCAATCAGATCCAACACGTATCCAACAAGCAGCTGTGTGTCTGGATTTGTGTTGGATGCAGCAGGATCGCACCTAAGGCTCTGTCTACACTGCACAGAAAAACGTCCGTTTTTTCAGCGTTTCTCGTTTTCGAAAAACGCTGGAAAAACGACTGTAATCATCTCCCATAGACTTCTAATGTAAAACTGTCCTGCTGTTTACACTGAGCTTCTTTTTTCTGCTCGTTTTTTACTGGTCGTCTTTTGGTGCAAGAATCCGGTTTTTTGATGGATTTTGGCACTAAAATACGTTTATTTACGGATTTTGGCACTAAAATCCTTTTCTTAACTTTATTAGCGCCAAAATATGTTAAGAAAAGCAGTTTAGCGCCAAAATCCGTAAAATACTGATTCTTACGCCAAAATCTGTAAAAAACCTTATTTTTACGGTCAGAAGCTAGATAACTTTATTAGCACCAAAATCCGTAAAAATGCGTATTTTAGCACCAAAATCCGTAAAAAAATGGACTATATGGCCAGAATCCGTAATTTTTGGCGACAAACGCGAGATAGCTTTATTAGCGCAAAAATCCGTAGACATGCAGATCTTACCACCAAAATCCGTTAAAATATTGACTATAGGGCCAAAATCCGTAAAAAAAAACTTATTTTTGGCAAGAAACGCGAAATAGCTTTATTAGAGGCAACATCTGTAAAAAAGCAGCACCTAAATCCATTAAAATATGGACTTTGTGGCCAAAATCTATTAAAAGAAAACGTATTTGTGGCAACAAACGCGAGATAACTTTGTTAGCGCCAAAATCCGCAAAGATGCAGATCTTAGCACCAAAATCCGTTAAAAAATTGACTTTAGGGCCAAAATCCGTAAAAAAAACAAACGCGAAATAACTTTATTAGCGCCAAAATCCGTAAACCGACTACAACCTTTTATAGGGTGGAGTTACATCCAATGGCTTAATTTATGCATACATTAAAAAACAGGCTTGAAGACAAGCAAAAAACGCGCCAAAAAACGCAAATCGCGGCAAAAAACGGCCGTTTTTTCAGCTGCTTTTGACAGGCAGTGGACAGAAAACTCAGTTTCATGAACGTTTTTAGTAATTAGTTATCAGGTGGTTTTTTGTACACTGCAGTGTAGACATATACTAATACTTTGTTATATGGCTCCTGCTGAGTCTTTTGCTCCTATGTCAATTCTTGGAATGGATCCGAAAGACGCAATGTAAACACGCATCAGCGATCACTCATGTGAACGCCGATATGTGTTTTGCATTGTGAGCAGTGTAAATTTACACTGCTTATTGTTAGATTCGTGTTTGGGTTTGTCTAGACTGACCCAAACACGCATCTAATAGCGTATGTTCACACACACCCAAAACACAGTGTGAACATACCCTTAAATAGTAACAATTATTCTTTTGTCTGATTTCTTGTATATTTGGTCAGTTAGCGAGGCATGTTCAGTGTGTGTGCATTTCAGTTCATTTCTACCACAATACACATATGATAACCCATTTGTACCTATTATGTTTTACCATCATATAGTACGCTGGACACAACCATGTTTCGGTTGTTTTCCAAGAATAGCTCTCTAATGTGGCAATTGATGACACATGCTATGTATGGAATCAAATGAGCACTAGAGATTCACAGAATTGTACAGGTGCCATAGTAAGGCAATGGATAAAACATCATGTGCAGGAGGCTAACAGAACATAAGAACATTTACCAATGCAGAGTGTTTTATTCACTATTTGCCCCAATGTTTTTGTTAGAACTATCAAAGCACCTAATGTATTTCAGTGAAATTTGACATGAAAATACTTTAGTCTATGAGTAACAAAAGAAAATATCATGTGTTTTGAAGTATCCACCATTAGCATTCACCATGTGCCAGTGAGAGCCAGCTGTTCACCACCCTAGTCAATAGTGGTTCCTGCTTCTGTCAGTGGTGGTTTGTGTGTTATTGTCTGCTATAAGCCGGTACACAGTTGAACAGCACGTATATACTGTCCAGACATACTAGAAAACTAAGTCGATAAATGTGTGCCAAAGGCAATTTATTAAATGGTTTCAGTAGGAAATTGAGACTGTGACTCCCAATACAATATGTTGGTTAAAACCTTCTGTAACATGGAGTAATGCATCGTCCAAGCTTGCCTGTTTTGTAATGGCAGACACTTGCTATAATTTTCCCACGTTTCTCATAAACCAAGGTATGTCTATGTCAAATTTTACTAAACGACTACAATTATGTTTAGAATTACAGGGATTTTCTTACCACCATAACTAGCTTTAAACATGTAGGCTAAGGTAAATAAAGACCATTACCAAATACATTGTTTTTCTGATTTAGCTTTGTTTAAGAGATAGAGGAGATTTTATCTCCTGCTTATGTACACAAGTTTCTCTAGGTTACTAACCATCTCTCTCTGCTCTCATTGCTACAGCTGCCTTGTCTGACCATGGTGACATCACTCTCTGCTGAGTGTTATCTCCAGATCAGGAGCTTGTTTACCTATGTTACTGACAAGCTGCAACCCATCAGAGCTCTGTAGCTGCCTGTCCTACTGTTTATAAACCTCTAGGAATAGCAGAACTGATATGCCAGTCACTGTTGTAGAAACAACCAAAGCCTGACCAGGGACTCCAAGGGTATGTTCACACAGCGTATTGCGGCACGTACTGTACGTGCCGCAACATGCCGGGTGTTTTAGAAGTATGCGCTGGTCAGAGCGGGGCGCACTATGGGCATAATGAAGAGCAAATACGCACCAAACTGCGCCCCGCAATTACGCTGTGTGAACATACCCAAAATCTGTTTAATTCTCTGTGACACAGCATAGTGAGAATACCCCTTTAAGATAAATTTTGAAGTCAACAGGGAGTGAAACAACTTGTATTATGGAACTTTGTAGAAAAATTTTACAAGCAAAATATCTAGGCCGTAAAAATCCCAGAAATGTATTTAGTTATTTTATTAGGGGTAATACACAACAAGTCAAACTAGAACTGTCTTCCTGGTGCAGTATTTTATCCATCCATGTACTAAAACATGACACATTTGTCCAAGCATACAAAGCGTTATAGTATGGCATTTACAGATTAGAAATAATTTCACCATTTTAAGAGGGTTTTCTTACCATACAGTATCACAGATCCCAAGATAGCTTGAGACATGACACTTCCTGGTCAGGCTGTGGTGAGTCTGTAGCATTGCCTGGCATATCAGCTCTGCGATTCTAAGCAATTCCTGTTACAGTGACATGACTGCAGGAGATTTAAAAACTGTAGTACACAAGGCTACAGAGCTCTAAAAGGTGAAAGCTTGTCTTTTTCCTAGGTAAATAAACTAGATAAGACTGCAGGGAGTGACTCATGATCGGCAGCTTGTGGAGCAATCAGATAAGAGACAAAGGAGAGAGCGGTGGGGAGACGTGGTCGGTAACTAAGAGAAACTTTTATACTCTAAGAGGAGGTAGAATGTTCTTTATCTACTCACCAAAGCAAAATCCACAAATCAATGTATATGATAATAGTCTTCATTTATCCTGCTCTGCATGTTAAAAGCTAATCATTGTGGTGAGAAAACCGCTTTAAACACACAGGATTAAGTGCCTTTGCAGCAAGTGTTTTTGAGATAATGGTTAAGATTTTTCAGTTCCATAGGACATAATTGTAGCATATCTGTATTGGGAGCTTTCTTCTTCTTCTGCCCATTGTATTGTACCATTTTATTTTCAAAATGTTTCCGACAGTGATATCAATTGCAAAACATTTCTAAATTGACTTCTCAGGAAGGTCTCATTGCCTAGCAACTACTTGGAATTCACATTATTGAAGGCAATTTTCATCAATTCTGCTTACTGAGAAAAGCTCTCATTTTCATGTCTCTTGAAATAAAAGAGGATATAAATTACACATATGGAGAAAATAAAGTATAGATGACCACATTTGCTGCCTCCCAAGATAACTTGAACTGGTTTGCATTTTGAAGTGTCCCTTATTTTATAATGGTGACGGTTTTCTGTACTGTGCAAGCTCTTATTTCATGACTAGTCATGGTTATACTTCCATAAAATACATGGAAATCAAGTTGTTTAACAGACAAATATGAACATTTATATCACATTTATGGCCCTTTTTAACAAATACTTAGGACTTAGAAAATACTTGCCAAAGTGACATTCTGCTCCATTCTTTCCTATAATATGGTGCTTCCTTGCATTTTAAGATGTCATTTCAATTGACATGACATTGGTAATTGACAGGTACTTTAACTGCTCCTTAAAGTGTTTTTTAACATCTAATGTGTTTCCAGTTAGTTTTGAATAAACAACTAAGCCTTGACATGGTGATATATTGTTATGCCTGAATAACTATTGCTTTTAAGTTGGAAGAATGATTAAACACATTGGTTACTCTATGCATGTCTGTAGAGTACAATTTGGATACCATGCCTTAACAACATACTTCTAGCAAATACAGTATGCATTGCTTATAAAAATACATATAGAAGATAGAAATAACACATAGAACATGTGTTTGACTAGACAGGTGGTTGCCATTAGAAATTACCTTTATTTAAAGGGAACCTGTCAGGTGGTTTATGCTGCCTTATCTGAAAAGAAAATATGACAGGAAGAGAGAAGATGAGCTCTGTGATATGTAGGCTTATATGATCTGGAGCAAGAGTTCTGAGTAAGAAAAATCCTGATAGGACTCCTTAAAGGGGTCCTACCATACAGTTTCACAGAGCCACAGCCAGCTTTAGAATCACACATGCTGTACAAGCTGTGGGCAGGTCTATAGCGGTGACTAACATATCAGCTCAGCTGTTTCTAGCTATTCCTGTAAGGGCTTGTTCACACTGAGTTTTCACTCTGTGTTACAAGCCCTTTACAGATCCGTCTCTTTCAGAGACGGACCCAAGCGGCGCTTTTTAAAGGTGCAGCTGCGATATGTAATGTGAATGCCACTGCGCTTTTCACATAGCGAGCAGGGAGAATTTCCCTGCTAATTGTTTAGATCAGTCTCTGGGTCCGTCCTGTCGGTCCCAGAGACGGATGCGTAAAGGGCTTGTAACACGAAGTGAAAACTCCGTGTGAACAAGCCCTTACAATAACATGAATGGAAGAGATTTACGAAGCGTAGTATTCAGGCTGCAGAGTGTTTACTTAGCTAAATTAGAAGCTTTCAAAGTCTCTTACTAGAAATAGGACTCTGCAGGGCTCACCATAGAGTAAGTGATGACAGCTTAGATCAAAGAAAGATAAGAGAGAAGAGGGAGAGATGGTCGTAAACAAGAAACCCTGTTTGATCAATGAGGAGATAAAATCTTCTTTATCTCATGACCAAAGAAAAATCAACAAACTAATGTATTTAGAAAAAGTCTTCAATTACCTGTCCATACATGTTAAAAGCTAATCATTGTAGTGAGGAAACCCATTCAAGAGACAAAATCCTGCTTACCCCACCCATGTGCAGTGATTGACAATTTACTTCATATACACACTGATTCAGGGAAAGCTGGTAATCACTCTATGTAGTTAGGGTAAGCATGGCTTTTACTGTCTCTTAATGAGTCCTGTCCAGATATTTTATGCTTTTTACTTAGAAGTCCAAGTCATATAAACCTATATATCACAGAGCTCAGATTTTCTCGCTCCCTATTATAAACTGCTCTTACATAGGGCAGCATAAACCACCTGGCAGGTTCCCTTTAATTTAGAGACCTCAAAGACTTAACAAAACTTTCCCATTCTACACTACTCACAAAAATTTAGGGATAGTTGGCTTTCAGTTGAAATTTCAGCATGAACATAACATTTCTTTAAATGTACTAAACGAGACCATTTCTTAACTTTAGAATGCACATGTCCAACTGTTCAGTGTTTTAGTATTTTCTGCACAACTTGCTAATCTCTAACAATGGCAAAATTTACAACATGTGTTTGATCCTTAAATCGACCAATAATTTTAGGTGATCATTTTGAACTGGGATTTAAACAGTCCTCATTATTATGTTTACATTTTGACACAATGAGACCATGAGAACACCTTACAATTGATCGGCAGTACCTCGACACTGTGAGGCTTCAAGCAGGATGCTCTCAGACGGAAGTGGCCATTGAGCTTAGGGTGTCATCAGAAGGTTGCAACAGAGATACAGAGAGATACAGACACTGATGTCCGCTTCATTGTAAAAAATGCACTGTGGAACTGGATGATAAATGCCACACAATTCCAGGCATGTTTAAGAGAGGTGAGAGGTAACCATGTGTCACATCAGACCATTCGTAACTGTCTATGTCAGCGTGGTCTGCATGTTAGATGACAAGCAAGGTTACCAGACCAGTACCTGACCTGGCTATGTCTGATGCCTTGTGCTCTCCTTGACGTCTCCAATATCATTGGCGCCCATCATTTCTGCTCAGATTGAATTGACTTTCATCACTGAACAGAATAAAGAAACAGCATAGGTGCTCCCTGGCCCATGCAAGATGATGATGCCTGTGCCTGGTGGTGTGGTCAGGTGCCTTTGTAGATTATCTAGCACGTAGACAATGTCAATGTAAATGTGGCATTGTGAGGACTGTTTAATCCCAATTCAAATTGATCCCCTAAATTTATTTGGTGATTCAGGGATCAAACGCCTATTTGGAATTTTGTCATTAAGCATCTTATTAGAGATCAGAAAGTTGTGGAAAAAGTACTGAAGCATTGAACAGTTGGCAATCTAAAGTTAAGAGTTGGTCTCAGACATTTTTTTTAACTGCACTTAATAAGAAATTTTGTGTTGATCTGGAAATTTCAACCAAAAGCCAGATATCCCTAATGTTTGGTGAGTAGTGTATTTACATCTAGCCAAAATTAGAATATAATCCAAATTGTGAAAAACAGAAAAGCAATGCAAAACCATTCAATTGGAAATATCTATAATTTTCTAGACTAGAATCTGTCCTTTATTGTGCGAACTTAACCAAAGGTAGATAACGCCGTCAATTGACCAAACACCCACTGATCTATTGATGACCTCTAAAGCCTGTTCTAGAGGGAGAAGGACATTCCAATTTCATTCCATTTCAAGGGGAAAAATTAGAAAAGTGCTCTTCTCAAGATCATAAAAGTGATAAAAGGTTTTTTTTTTAATATTCTTTTGTTCCCTCTTATAAGTGTCGCCAAAATATCATGAAGGTACTATAGCACTCAATAATTAGTCATGCATCCTTCAGATGTAAATTGTCCTTTCTATGAAAACTGTGGTCTTTACAACACAGATATACATGGATGTTACAGAAACCAATCAAAGTGTGTCCATGTGATTAAAGGGGTTTTGCCACGATGTAATGTTGACGTGGGATCCTCCAAAATGGGTATTTAATCACTTTTCTAAATATATGTGATTACAAAAAGTGAAGCCTGTGAGAACTACAGCGTTTCTCAATCCCCCTTAGTTACCTGAAAGCTTCCACTAGACACGACCCAGGAGCTGACAGGCTGGGCTTGCATGAAACACTTCTTATCTGATGACAGGGAAAATGAATGAGCTTCAAGGGACAGGGTAGAAAGTGCAGTCTATGAGGCTGTGTCTTGCTGTATTGAGAATGCACTGTTGTACTGTTATTTCACTTAAGTTTTTAGACGCTCCCTTCCTCACTCCTTGCTCACCCCCGCCCTCCCCGCCCTGCAACTTTCAGCACTCATCAGGTAAGTAACTTGCGTCCTGGCAAATCCCCTTTAAGTTATTGTTCAACTGCCAATAGTACTTCATTCATTTACATACTAAACCAGCACCTATGTTTAAAGGCCTGTTAAAAACACCTGGATGACACAGATGTTTTTTCTTGTATCCCATGAAAATAGGGGGAAAAACTGTGCAAAAAAAAGAAAAAATCCTAGCATCTGCCATTGCAGACCATATAGCTTGTGAAGTTAACATTCAATGACAAGTAATAAAAACCCGTAGAGACACTCTGTGCATCCATACAGGCACTGCGCACATGCAATGCTTTGTGCAAGGACCAATCTTCATAAATTAAATACTAAAATGATGGAAAGCTTATATGTCAGCTCATCGCATGGCAAAACAAACACAGTGTGAGTGGCTTTACCTATATGCATTGCATGTCCCAAGTGTAATTACAGTAAATATATACTGCAGATTCTGGTTGACATTTTACTTGACAATTTTATTGTGTAGTGTAATGCAAATCTCATTTATTTTAGAGGACATTTAAACAAACACATACATACTGAGCTCATAAGGGACATTTATTTTTAGTCCGTGCATGTTTCAAATGGTAATATTTTTAATTGCCCAGAATCTGTCAGTAAGCTTTACATTGTAGAAAATGTACCAATGCCATTGATACCCATTTACACAACAAAGAAAATGAGTGTATGTGCTGAAAATAGACTTTTGTGGTATCACAATGATATTTGCAAAATGCGGAAAATGCCAAAGTGATAAAACCGAAGCAAGTGAGAACAAAATTGTTCCATGCGCAAATAGGAATAGTTGTAAAAAGTTCTATAAAATCCATTTACTCTCCAAGCATTTCAACCACTTAAATGCTGGCGAGGGTCTTGTATGATGTTGTTGGCTGTCCATGTTTGACAAAGCTACTAAGGTCTGCCTATTGGGAAGAGCCACATCTAGTCTTTATTTTGCCTGAGATAATTGGGATAGGGCTAAAACTTGTTGTTTTGGTAATTATTTAGTAAAATATATCTTTATTACAGATTTTCCCTATAACTGGGACTGACATTTTAGCCCAGGGGGAATACAGCTGCCTTAAATACACTGCAATGCTGTTATGGGTCTGCTAAAACTCAGCCTCTCCTACAGTTACCCAGCATTTGGTGATCACATAATCACAGGGAACAGTAGCAAGAAAACCGATATGCCTGGCGAGCTGTGAACATGGTGCTTATTAGGATACCTTCAGACGAAGAGTAAAATGTATTTATCTACCGTTTAAAACCGCATTGGAGAACACGGTTTTCATCAAGTATTTCATGTGGATTTTGGTCATTTTTTTTCTGGCGGATTCCGGCATAATTAGTCAAAAAACAAGTCCTATTCATTTCTATGCGGTTTGGGACATGAATTTGTGTCAAAAACGGCATACAAATGTTTTTTGACACATTTTACACAAGGTTTTTAGCCATCCCCATTGACCTCAATAGTACATTTTCCACATAGAATACAAAAATATAATAAACATGTTCTAAGTTTTTTGACTCTTAAAAACCGACTGACAAACAAAATATTTTTTGCATAAACTACAATGTGTATTTGATACTAAAGTCAATGGGGATTTTTTACTTTTGATTTTAGACAAATATTTCAAGTCGAAATCCATGTGGTTTCCGACTTGAAATACGCATCATGTGGACATACAATTAAGCCCCATGTATACAGTAATTGTGACCCTTAAGCTCCATGTATACAGTAATTCTAAAGGCAAGGATGTTAGAAAACCGTTTCTGCTTTTTGAACGTGAGAAATAACAATAAGAAAGTTTTATACAGTACACTTAGGCTAGGTTCACACGGCCTATTTGCGGGGCGTAATTACGCCCCACAATTACGCCGCGTGGACGGGGGCGGGAGCAGGGGGCCGGCACCTCGCCGGCCCATAGACTTCCATTACCAGCGGCGCGTATACGCCGCTGGTAGTTCACATGTCACTTATCTCCCCCCTCGGCGTATTCGCCGAGCAGGGAGAGGAGACGTAATCCATAGTTCTCTATGAGAACTGTGAATTACCGTAATGACTAGGACGTATTCCAGCCATAATTTGCGCACTCCGGTGCGTAATTATGGACTGAAATATGTCCCATTTTAAGCCGTGTGAACATAGCCTTATACAGTCATATAATAACATTGACAGAAGGGATACCCATATAGCTCTAAATTGGAGATATAATTGACAGGTGTCCTTTCTTTCCTAACCCTTTGTCAGACTGTTATACAATAATAACATTGCACAAGTCACTTACACCAAAACCTCAAGACCCAAGTTTTCGAATGGTCCATTAAGTCACGGCAGTCTGTGCATGAAGTCGAAGGTCCCAAATTAAATATAAATGGTCTAGAATCCCTCTGGTCGTATAAGACAGTTTGTATATAGATAAATCGGTGATAATTGAGCCCTGTGGGGAAACAGAAGGGGGCTTCCAATTTAATAAAATAGACTTTTTAGCCTAAATCATCAATAATCTATAGTGGATATGGATAAGAACGAATTGAATTCTCATTCACTTTGCCACTACTGTAGGCTGAAGATTTTCTGCACAAGAATTGGAAAAAAAAAAACACAACAAGAAAATCTGCAGTGTATCTGCCTAGTGTGAATATACCTTTATGGTGGTTATCTGGATTATATATTTAATGCTGTCACATGGTAAGAAAGCAATGGGACATGGAGTCCATGTTTATTTGTTTGATAAGTGACAGAAAAGTATCACCGATAATAGAAGGCTTGTGCCAGGATTAATGTTCTCAGCCTGGTAGTTTACTGTTGTCTCTTTTCCATATGATTGTGAAGTGCTAATTCTACTTGGAACGTCCTTAAACTGACTGAAGAACACATCTGAACGCCCTCTTTTGTTTCCAGGAGGCACTTTAGAGCTTGATCTGCTGTTAAGAGCTGCAGTATATAATATTAGTGTATCTCAATAGAGACTTATCAAGTAACTGTCCATAGAAATCCATCTTGACAATGTTAATTACTTGGTGTTAGCTGACATTTGTCACTAACACTGGGGTAGAAGGATTTTTCTTTGTATGTGATTTAATACTAAGCATTGCAGCTGCATTCAGAAATTCTTGATCCTGTATCTTTGCTTGAAACAGATCTATATGTATACCTGCATTGTTTAAAGTACTGTGCACATCGCTTTTAAAATGCATATATTTTACAAAGTACCTGTTGCACAGGTTAAGTATAATATCCAAATAAGTAATATTTTTTGGGGTTGTCTTAGGACAGACGCTGCTGGCAGATCCCAAGGATGTGACACTGTGTTCAAGCTATGAGCATACAACTGCTATGATCCTGGCGATAGCTAGATCCAAATGGCAGTGCAATACGGTGTTGTGTCCCATTGCCTCTGCCTGGCTTTTTCCGATTACACTTTAGTTAGTGGGTGGCGACAGAAAAAGGCTAAACGGAGCCGGCCGAAGGTGTAGCTCCGTTCCATAATTTGGCAGAGGTCCTAGCAGTCAGTTGCCTGCCGTTCAGACATGGCTGGCACATTATTGCCCCCAATTTCTTTAAAGAGTACCTATCACCTCCACACAAATACACAAAAATTGATAGTAGATGAAATGATAAGACTTTTCTCAAATACATGTCATTAGTAATCCACAGGATTTCCCTCAGTTTTACAGGGAAACAGGTTTTACTTTCACTTTGTAACTCAGGAGAATCTTATCATTCTGTTGGGAGATACCAACTGTGCAGGGGGAGCTGAGGGCATAGATGCTTGTACAGGATGATCTGAGTCTCTCACTACATACAGTACAGCAGGCACAGCACACTGAGGACATAGTGTGACAGAGTTTACCTGTTGCTTCAGCCTCCTCATCCATTGCACACCGGCATGTATATCACACTGCTGCTGGTGTGCACATGTAGACTTACAGATTCCCCCCTGCACAGTGGGCTATCCCAGCTCAGAAACCTACAACTGTCAACATAGTCATACATCAAGCTGTCATGTGCAGACTTGGCCCGACTTCAGAGCCGTCTTAAAGGGCCAGCGCTTTTTAAAAAAAAACTGAATTACAGGTTACATGCTTTGATTTTCCCAATGAAGCATATTTGACAAAGTGTTTCTATTTTAGTCTTCTGTTACTTCATGAGGTTTCTCTGAAGGTGATAGGTACTCTTTAAAGGGAACCTGTCACTTAGATTTTGTCCCCCTTGTTGAGGACAGCACAAGCTAATGACAGACATGCTGTTTCCAGTGCTGTGCCCCTTATTTTTTAATGCTGTAGTTTTAGAGCATTTAATGCTTGAATCTTATTCATGAGCAGGTGTTAGCCCCACCCACCAAAGGCTAGCCCTGCCCACCTGGCAAATAGTCACATGTTTTTACCTATTCAAAGTAATAGGTTTATCAGTTGAGGTGGGCGGGGCTAGCATCAGGTGGGCCGGGTTTGAAAAAAACTGACTCTTTCATGACTTTTCTGGTTGAAAACTGCAGATTTGAGCATTACATACTCTAAAACTTCAGCATCTTACAGAAAAAGGGACACAGCGCTGGAAACAGCAAGTCTAAAAACAAAAACAAAAACTTTTTATGCTGCTTGAAAAAGGCCATGCACTGACAGGCCGAAACGTTGTGATGGTGTCTCTCACTCTGGAATAAAGCTGATTCCTGCTTTTACTATGCTGTCGTCCAAACCATCTTTTTGGAAACAGCAGGTCTGTCACTAGCTTGTGCTGCCCTCAGCAAGGGGGGGCACAACCTATGTGACAGATTCTCTTTAAGGAGATGAGTAGATACTCTTTAAAGTGCATGACTGAAGCACATTACAAACATGAATTCTATGTTCTATTTTTTTATGTTTTTAGCCTGATAACCCTTATTTTTTCATGTGTGTTTTTATTATTAGCTTCCCACTCTTTATTCTCCTTAAATAACATTACAGAAACTGTAAAAAAAAAAAGTCATTACAAAATGTAAAGGTATGAGAAAGCCATCCATTGTAGACATACATTTTATTGGCAAGGAAATTGTTAAAGTTCTGTCATGAATATTTTTCTTACCTCCTGCTACATTCATTCAACTTAGTACTATTGCTTGACAGTGCATTAGCCAAGCTGTCTTAGCTATTCAGGCATTTTATCAACTCGGCTAAGACAAAATAGCATGAACTAAATTGAATCTTTGATGACTCTCTAGAGATAATGAGCTCCTGGCAAGATGTATGCTGGTGCCATTAGAGATGCTGCCATGGCTTATGCTTGACCTATCCACATGGTGGTGGCCTTAAATATGAACAATATGGCACATACAGTAAAGACCCAAAGGCATGCATGACAGTGGTAGGAAGCCCTTTAGGCTACTAACTGTGGGGTGAACACAGTGTAATGCAGTTGTAACACTTCTTAAGAATGCCCAGTGCCAGTATACATCAAATATTTCTTATCTCAACTAGGCTCGGTATTTACATAATCCATGCAAACGCTTTAGGGTATGTTCACACGGCTTATTGCGGCGCGTACAGTATGCGTCGCAATACGCCGGGTGATTTGGGAGTTGCGCTGATCAGCGCGTACTCCCGAAGCATAATTGCTAATTATTACGAGGCTTAATCTGTATTTCTCTATGAGAGCTATGGATTACCGTTATTGTGGGGCTAATTTCTCCGTGTATTAAGCGCAATACGCGTTGAAATACGCCCGCAATTACACCCCAAAATAAGCCGTGTGAACATACCCTTAGAGTATGTTCACACAGCTTATTGAGGTGCGTTTAGTATGCGCCGCAACACGATGGGTGTTTTGGAACCACACGCTGATTGGCCCGATAGACATACATTGCCCGCGGCACGTAATCGCCACTAACAACTGACATGTCAATTCTGACATGTCAGTCCCGCGTGTACAATATGATCGTATCATTGTATGCGCCGGGGGACGACATGTAATCCATAGCTCTCTATGAGAGCTATGAATTACCTTAATTGCAGTGAGCATTTCGGCACCTTTAAAGCTATGTACACACTATGTACTGCGGTGTGTACAGAATGCGCCGCAGTACATCGTGTCTTTCAGGAGCTCGCTGGGGGGGGGCAGCCGTTGGCCCAATTGACATTTATTACTCGCGGCGCGTATGTCACATGTCACTTATCTCCCTGCGCGTACAATACGATCTTATTGTATGAGCAGGGAGAGGAGACGTAATCCATAGTACTCTATGAGAACTGTGGATTACCGTAATTTTGGCGTGCATCTCGCCCGTACTAGAGCGCAAATGCGCAGCAAAATTACCCCGTGTAAACATACCCTAATGCGCAAAATGCGGTGAAATGCGCGCTGAAATATGCGGCATGTCAAGCCGTGTGAACATACCCTTACAGGTTATGTTTTATAGAAATTCTAAACTGGAAATGAGTTTGAGCAATCTTTTTGATTTCAAGTAGTCTACCTCACAGTAAGGTACATGCAGAGTTTTCTAACTCCAATTGTTTGCCATACGAATTCACATGATCATTCACACAGTGCAGATTTTCTTAATCCTTCGATTTGAAATCCACAACACAGAAGATAATAATGTCAATTTTTCAGGGGGAATTCATGTGAAAACTTGGTAGCAACATGTAGATGATCCCACTAAATGGGACTGCAAATCCATAGCAAAAGTAAGAGGGTCTGCCTTATATTTCAACTGGAGATCCTCTTCCAAAAATGGAACTGATTTCTCCAATGGAAAAAATGCAACGTTACATAACCTTGTGTTTCTGACATTTCACTAAAGTGCTTTTATGGTCGCATATTTTCATTTTTAAACTTTTCATGAATTTAAAAATTTTAATTACAGAGCTTTTAGACTCAGGTTATTTGCAAGTCTTGATTAAAGCATAAGCAGAAAGGCCATTGAATCCCCTCATATATAGTAAAGTGATTGTGGTGATATTTTTACTTATTGTAATAGATTTGTTAATATTTGTGATATCTTCCATTTCCTTTAGGATCAGCTGCAAAGAAAAGACTATTTAGCAAGAAGTTTTTCTTTGCATTTAGGAAGCAATCCGTACAAAAACACCACACAACACAGATGGATAATACATTTCAGGGAAGAATTTTAATTTTTTTTTTAATCAAAGAAGACCTGATGGTTATTGGGTTTATCCATTGAGGTCTTATTCCTTCCTAATGCATGGTTACATGCCAGGATCTGGGTGATGGTGCCCACACAGATACGATACATATAAGAGATGGTCATGTGAAGTCCCCCGAAGTGCTGCTCTAGCTAATAAAAGATAGTGCTAAGGGGACATCTATAAACTTTAATACAGGATACGGATAGAGGTTGTGCTCAGAAGATGACCCCTTTAACTTTTTGATTTACCTTTAAAATTTTATTCAAGCAGGATTTTTTTTAAACAAAACTAAATATACACTTATATATAACAAAGCAATTTAATTCTGCAGTAAGGTCACTTTCAAGGAAAACTTGAAATCTGAAATATCTATTTTTCAGCTTCTGAGTCTAGAATTTGTTACTCAAGGAATCAGCCTAAGGGGCCATTCACCCGATGTATTTGGATCCAATTTTGGATCTGTGTTGGATACGAAAATCAGATCTAAAAACACTGCGGTGATTGGATCCTAAACAGATCCGACACTTATCCAACACGCAGCTGTGTATTTGGATGCGTGTTGGATGACCCTATAGTTTATAATATGGCTCCTGCTGCGTCTCTCAGACCAAGAATTCTTGGAACGGATCTGAAAGACGCAGTGAGGCACACATCAGCGATCACTCGTGTGAACACCGATGCGTGTTTCATAGTAAAAGCAATGTAAATCCCACTGCTGTTTGTTAGATGGGTGTTTGGGTCTGTTTAGGGTCCGACAGACGGATCCAAACACGCATCTAAAAAGGTATGTTCACACGGACTCAGCACGCTGTGTGAACATACCCTAACTCACCACATATGGAGAGACAGGGTGACAGTAATCTCTGCAGTACATATAGAGCTGAATCCAAATGGTCACGTTACAGCCCTGTGTGCGCTGCTTATTTAGACCTATTATTAGGCCCTTCCTGACTGTGCACGGGAGCCTCTGATCCTGTTTTTGATTATAAATCCTTTATATGCCACATGTAAGTGAGAAATAGGAAACATACCTCTGTTACCTCGCAGATCTTCTGTTCCAGTGCAACAGATTCCCCAATTACCATGTGTCATCTGTACATTATTTTTTTTTTCTACAAGAGGGGCCTTTATGCCCCTTTAGGCAACAGCTGCTATCTCTAGTTGAACCCTTTTATGAATGGACTGATAAAAACTGTTATCATGGTCTCTGTAAACACATTTCAACTTTTCCATTCCCTTGGAGAATAATCATTATATGTTTTAGATTAGCAAAACATTGGAGAGCTGTTTCTGGGGTTGGACAACCCATTTAAATATTATTTGGTCAGAGTTATTTTCCATGAGCAAAATTATTGTGGCAGAATGTGCAGTAAAATTTGCCTCCACGGGCCATTATACTGATTTGTATCTATGTGTGTCAAATAGAATGCATTTGTTTCCTTTTAACTCATTTGTAGCTTGAATATTTACAGAAACCAGGAGTGAATTGTTTAATTTCTGCTTTCCATTAGCAGCAAGATATCTGAAATGATCCTTTCTAATAGATTGGATGAATCACTATATCGATTTTCTAATGAAAGCTAGTGTTGGTTATGTATAGTTTTTACATAATACAAAATGTAAAATTTGTTTGCCCTGGAGAATTCAATTCAAAATCTCTGATCCTTGCAGCAGGTCACAAAGAACTAATTAACCTGCAGAATTGTCAACATAATTTGGATAAAGCTCATCTATGTATTGGAGACAATCAATAACACATTTCTACACAATGAGATCAAGAAATTAGTAGATGAAAGGGCAAAGGCAGTTTGGTGTAGTATCCAGTATTCTAATATTATAACATGAAAAACGATCATTTTATTTTTTTATCTTTTTTTTAAAAAAAAAAAAAAAGCACCATGAATTTTAAATGTCATTTTGCACGTTTTTTATTAACGTTATACATTTTTTAAACATATTTTTTCTGACGTTTGAAGTTCTGTAAGGGAGCCTATAGGAAAAATGACATACCCACAGCATGCTTCATTTTATATATTTTTTTTTAAAAACTACAACAACAAGAAAAACCACCACCAATTTTTTAAAAATTAGCATCACAACACTACATACAAAAACATATGATGTGAAACTTTTCTTAGGGTACGTTCACACGGCGTAAATTCATTGCGCATTTCGCTGCGTATTTGCGCTTAATACACGGTGAGATGTGCACCGCAATTACGGTAATCCATAGCTCTCACAGAGAACTATGGATTACGCCTCGTTCCCCCTGTGCGTACAATGCGATCGTATTGTACGCGTGGGGAGATAAGTGACATGTCAACTACTCACGGCAATGCATGTCTGGGGCTGGTGGACTGCCGGCCCCCCGTGCTTCGGGAGTGCATGCTGTTCAGCGTGACTCTCAAATCACCCGGCGTATTGCGGTGCCTACTGTATGCGCTGCAATTATGCCGTGTGAACATAGCCTTAGTGTGCTTTCACATGGAGCCTTTTTTGGATGTGTTTTTTTGTGCAGAAAGGCACAGCAATTAATGCTGTATATATCTGCACAACAAAATGCACAAAAAACACACAAAAAAACACTCCATATGAAAGCACCCTTATATGTGTGCTAGTTTGCTGGAGTACATAGTAAGATAAATCCCATACTACTTTAGAGTCATTATATACAATAAAAAAATATAAAATTCTGCAGCTTTTTCGGATGGCCGCCTCCTGTGACCCAACCTGTTTTCTATCATTTATGTCAGACATTAGAAAAATGATAGTAGAAATCTGCACCACTTCCTATCTGGCATAGATTTCCACTGAAGAAGAATGACATGTACCTCTTTCTTAGACTGGAATATAAACTGTTCATACTGCATTTTTTTTTGGACATGCTTGGACAACAAAAATGCATAAAAAACATGAAAATCCTATATTTGAACCTCTGTTTTGGCAATTGTGTAGATGTATAAAAACTACACGATTAACATTTGTTAATTAATTATAAATATAAGCTAACACTGCAGCATACAGTACTTACCCTCCATGCGTAATGTACACCCGTAAAAAGAAAAAAAGAAATGACCTGTCATTTTATTCAGGCCCTTACTTGATTTTGAAGTGTAAACTTACTTGTCAGGTTCTATATATATATATATAATTTATTTTTTTTATTTGGTGACGCCTCACACTTGTCTAACAGCCACCTTGGCCTTTATCTGGGCAAAGCTGAAAAGGCAGGTGCCAGCAAGGTGACCTACAAACATGGCTCAGTTACACCAGTTCTGTCAAGAGGAATGGGCCAAAATTCCTACCAACTATTGTGAGAAGCTTGTGGAAGCATATCAAAAGTGTTTGACCCAAGTCATATAGTTTAAGGGCAATGCTTCCAAATGCTAATAAAATGTATGGAAACTTTTGACTTTGCAGAAAGTAATAAAAATGTCTAACAGAACTGGTGTAACTGAGCAAGGAGATACCAGTATAGGGAGATGACAGTACGGGGAGTTGACAGTATAGAGCAATAGTATGGGGATATGACAGTATGGAGCAATAGTATGGGGAGATGACAGTATGGAGCAATAGTATGGGAGATGACAGTATGGAGCAATAGTATGGAGAGATGACAGTATGGAGCAATAGTATGGGAGATGACAGTATGGAGCAATAGTACGGGGAGATGACAGTATGGAGCAATAGTATGGGAGATGACAGTATGGAGCAATAGTATGGGGAGATGACAGTATGGAGCAATAGTATGGGGAGATGACAGTATGGAGCAATAGTACGGGGAGATGACAGTATGGAGCAATAGTATGGGGAGATGACAGTATGGAGCAATAGTATGGGGAGATGACAGTATGGAGCAATAGTATGGGGAGATGACAGTATGGAGCAATAGTACGGGGAGATGACATTATGGAGCAATAGTACGGGGAGATGACAGTATGGAGCAATAGTATGGGGAGATGACAGTATGGAGCAATAGTACGGGGAGATGACAGTATGGAGCAATAGTACGGGGAGATGACAGTATGGAGCAATAGTACGGGGAGATGACAGTATGGAGCAATAGTATGGGGAGATGACAGTATGGAGCAATAGTATGGGAGATGACAGTATGGAGCAATAGTATGGGAGATGACAGTATGGAGCAATAGTATGGGGAGATGACAGTATGGAGCAATAGTATGGGAGATGACAGTATGGAGCAATAGTACGGGGAGATGACAGTATGGAGCAATAGTATGGGGATATGACAGTATAGAGCAATAGTATGGGAGATGACAGTATGGAGCAATAGTACGGGGAGATGACAGTATGGAGCAATAGTATGGGGAGATGACAGTATGGAGCAATAGTACGGGGAGATGACAGTATGGAGCAATAGTATGGAGAGATGACAGTATGGAGCAATAGTATGGGAGATGACAGTATGGAGCAATAGTATGGAGAGATGACAGTATGGAGCAATAGTACGGGGAGATGACAGTATGGAGCAATAGTATGGGAGATGACAGTATGGAGCAATAGTATGGGGAGATGACAGTATGGAGCAATAGTATGGGAGATGACAGTATGGAGCAATAGTATGGGAGATGACAGTATGGAGCAATAGTATGGGAGATGACAGTATGGAGCAATAGTATGGGGAGATGACAGTATGGAGCAATAGTATGGGGAGATGACAGTATGGAGCAATAGTATGGGGAGATGACAGTATGGAGCAATAGTATGGGAGATGACAGTATGGAGCAATAGTATGGGGAGATGACAGTATGGAGCAATAGTACGGGGAGATGACAGTACGGCGATGGTAACGCATAGACGCCTTGAGAACTGATGAGGCTCTTAAATTTGCACAAGTAAATTAGTCTCAAATTACCTGTTGCAAATATGCTTGTAAAATCTACATCCTGTGGATGACCTCACATATTTTGCATTGGAATCAATGAGAGATGTTTAGGACATTGTTTGAAGCTTATATAAAATACACTTCTGACACATGCTTAGATAGCAAAGTGAAAAACATTGCAGCACTCAACTAGGTAGAGAGTGAGAAAAACCCGCTCATTTATCTCCCCATAGCACAGGGTGACGTTTCGGCTCCCTCACAGAGCCATTTCCAATTGTTAGTTAGTTGGTATTATTGTACTTTGCTTGGTCTTGTGTTATGCATGTAAACCCCCTTCAAATATACAGCTCCCTGGAACTATTAGTGTTTTAAAATGAATAACAATACGTGTAATATCACTGGGGTTTAGACACGTTGCCATATTATGTAACTATGGTATGTGAAACAATAGGTTGGTGTAAAAAGGGGTATGTTCACACAGCGTGTTGAGTCTGTGTGAACATACATTTTTACATACGTGTTTGGATCCACCTGTCGGACCCTAAACGGACCTAAACACGCAGTTAACAAATAGCCATGTGATTTACATTACTTTTAATATGAAATACGCATTGGAATTCACACGAGTGATCGCTGATGCGTGTCTCATTGCGTCTTTCGGATCCGTTCAAAGAATTGTCATGTCAATTTTTGGTCCGAAAGATGCAGCAGGAGCCCTATAATAAACTATAGGGTGCCATCCTGCTGCATCCAGCAGGAATCCAAACACACAACTGCGTGTTGAATCTGATCGCCGCTGCGTTTCTGGATGCGATTTTCGGGTCCAAAACAGATCCAACATCGGATCCAAAAATGCCGTGTGAACAACCCCTAAGGATTACTGAGAACGACATAATATATTATAGTGGTTGACACTGTCGTCAGCTGCAGGTAAATCCACCGTAGCAAATAAAAAAACGCATAAAAAACCGCCCTACTAACCTTCCCTGGCATTTTCTGCACGGCCAGGCTCCAACCAAGTCAAGAGCAATTTGACCACTGCAGCTCTGTTAGTGTGACATCATCACACAATCTACATTCAGGGAATAGTGGAATTGCTGCAGTCTTTCCGCAGCAATTCCCCTGTGTGTGAACCTACCCTTAAAGGCCGTTCACACGGCTTATTTTGGGCACGAATTCCAGCCGTATTGCGCGCTGTACTACACTGCAGTGTGGCTGGAATCCGTCCCAGCCATTACGGTAATCCACAGTTCTCTATGAGAACTATGGATTCTGTCTCTCCTCCCCGCTCGGCGACTACGCTGGGCGGGGAGAAAGTGACATGTTCATTATCCCGGCGGGATAAGCGCCGTGGATAATGAAAGTCCTTGGGGCACGCGGGCAGAGCCATCGCCCCCGCCCCGCCCTAATTCAAGCCGGAGTTGCGGGCGAAATCCGTCCCGCAATTACGGCTTGAATAAGCCGTGTGAACCCGCCCTTAGGGTGCATTCCCATGGCAGAGGACAAATACTGGTCGGTTTACCCGACCGGTACTTGTCCTGTTTTGCGGCCGTCCCCACGGCCATGGGTGGGGGGTGGCTTTGCTCCACGATGAGAAGATTGTGCTTGTAGAATGTTTTGCGGGCGGAAAAACCGCTGGACGGAAAGCCCGTGCAGTGGGGACTGCTGCACGGGTTTTCCATAGAGCACAATTGTGCTCATTTTCAGCCGGTTTTTCAGGCGGTCTGCAAAACCACAAACCGCCTGAAAAACCGGCCGAAAACCCGTGCCATGGGGACATGCCTTTAAGGTGTAGCAGGCAAGTGGATTCTTTGGTTTTGAAATTTAACATATAAGTCTATGCATACCTTTATAAAGAAATATATCTTCTAGCAATAATTTTTCCCTTATGTGAGATATAGCATTTCTCAACAAGGCTTTTTCACACTGCATTGCATCTGGAGATTTAAAGGGACATGTATGAAAACTGTCCAGGTCTATGACTTTCTTTGTTGATCATTGTTGCAACCAATCAGAGTTCCCCTTTCATTTTTTCAGAGCAATATATGAAATGAAAGGGGAGCTCTGATTGGTTGCTATGGGCAACAAAGAAAGTCTTACACCTACACAGTTATATCATATATGAGACCTTCAGTGAGGTATTTTTCTGAACATCACCTCTGACAAATGCCACTGAATGGCATTTAAAATACATCAGCTTCCATGTTGAAAAAATATAAACAGTTTACTACACTATTACATACAGCAGTTAGAAGTGTTCCCCCGAAATGTGAACCCCCAAAGTGAGGCCAAAATGGCACTCTTTTGGCCTTCATTGGGTCATAGGGGCCTTCCTGTGTATACAGACACTGCTAATGGCGTGGGAGAATGGCATTAAAGGGTTTTCTCACTACAAAGATTAGCTTTGAACATGAAGAGACAGTTAAATGAAGACTTTTTCTAAATACATTGGTCAATAGATTTTACTTTCGGCATGAGATAATAGACATTGTATCGGCTCAAAAGTGCACATAGGTTTTTATGGTATACCTGCATGCCAGTGCATATTCTGTTATCTGATCTATTCTGTTTCTGTTAGCTGAGAAAGCAATGAGCAGGGAGTGAGGTCACCACAGGAATTGAGCCCCAGAGATAAACTAATCAACTGTAACAAGATTACACATAAGCTATTGACCTTCAGTCTTCACAGCACATGTCCCTTCTGTTTACTGCAGTTTAGATCTTCTGCACTTGTCAGCTTGTCAGAGTAACATATCACTTGAAGCTGAATGTGCTAATCGCTGCTATAGCACCACCCACAGCCTGAGGACATTGAATGAGTATAAACTGCTTGTGAGTCAGTAAAACAACATGCTGAGAAAACCTCTTCATCTATATCTTTTGCAAGGTTTTGTTTGATGGTGTTCATCAGCTAGCATGCTGTGCAAAGCTACAAACATACTGAGACTATAAATAAAAGATAATAATCGTAATAAAATGTGTATTCGAAGCACACACATTACACACTATTTAAACTGACCTACCTTACATCACTGCAAGATGATTTACTAGGCCCATGTAACATCCCACCGTTCAGTTGAGCATTAAAACCTAATTAGGCCCGTGCTGTATATATCATTTCTATGCATTTGGTCATGAGTGATACATTGCTGGACAGATGAAACAATTTCTCACTTCACGATACTACATTTAAATCACCACAGGAACTCTGCAGCTTGCTGAGTGGTCGTCTGTTTTATTTGCTTAACCTCCTGGTGTTTTCCTGTTCTTTCAGATTCCTTCAGCCTCAAAAAGTCCTATACAAACAGACAAGACAACATTTTAATAAGACATGATACAATATAAACACAGCATAAAGCATGGAATCATTTTGCTGGGCTTTTTCCATGTTCATTCTATTCTCAGGTCTCAGTTAGTATGTTTGCTGGGAACATTAAATGGGCATAAAATGAAGTAGACTGGAAGACCTGTAATGAGCACTCAACATGTATATCTATATAGAGAGAGAGGCATAGCTGTGTGTATATATATATATATATATATATATATATATAAATATATGTACAGCTATGTCTCTCTCTCTCTTATATATATTATATATATATATTATATATATATATATATATATTATATATATATATATATATATATATATATATATATAGGCATATATACATGTTTTTCTCACTATCTGACTTGACATCAGAATAATAAACTTTAGGTCAATTAGGATTATAAAAATTATTTATATGTGCCAAATGCCAGAATAATGACAGAGGGAGAAATTTTAAGGCATTTTTATTCCTTTCTGCAAAGTCAAACGTTTACATACATTTCATTAGTATTTGGTAGCATTGCCCTTAAACTGTATGACTTAGGTCAAACATTTTGGATATCCTACAACAAGCTTCTCACAATAGTTGGTAGGAATTTTGGCCCATTCCTCCTTACAGCACTAGTGTAACTAAGACATGTTTGTAGGTCGTCTTCCTCACACCTGCCTTTTCAGCTTTGCCCATTAATTTTCAATAGGATTGAGATCAGGGCTTTGTGATGGCCACTTCAAAACATTGACTTGGTTATCCGTCAGCCACTTTGTTTTGGGTCATTGACCATTTGGAAGATATTTCCGCTAAAGCTTTAAACTTCCTGGCTGATGTCTTGAGATGTTACTTAAGTATTACTACATAATCTTCTTTCTTCATGATACCATCTATTTTGCGAAGTGCACTAGTCCCTCCTGCAGCTAAACAACCCCACAACATGATGTCACCCCCATGTTTCACACTTGGGATGGTGTTTTGGGGCTTCCAACCTTTTCCCTTTTTTCAACCAAACGTAACAATGGTCTTTATGGCCAAACAGATCAATTTTAGTTTCGTCAGACCACAGGACAGTCTCCAAAAATGTAGGTCTTTGTTTCAGTATGCATTTGCAAACATTATTCTGGCTTTTATAGGTTTCTTTTGAAGTAATGACTTCTTCCTGGCATAGTGGCCTTTCAGTCCATGTTTATACAGTACTCGTTTCACTGTAGATAATGACACAATCTTACCAGCTTCCACCAGCATCTTTACAAGGTCTTTTGCTTTTGTTCTTGGGTTGATATGCACATGTCGGACCAAAGCATGTTCATTTCTGAGACACAGAATGGTTGGAGATTCCCATCTTGTTTGTACTTGCGTGTAATTGTTTGTACAGATGAACAAGGGACCTTCAGGTATCTCGAAATTGCACCCAAGGAGGAACCAGACTTGTGCAAGTCCACAGTTTTCTTCCTGATATCTTGGCTGATTTCTTTAGACTTTCCCATGATGTTACACACAGAAGCAGGGTATTTCTGGTGTGCCTTAAAACGCGTTCACAGGTGTCTAATTAACTCAGATGTTGCCAATAAACCTACAAAGCTTCCAAAGACATAACATCATCATATGGGCTGTCCCAAATTGCTTAAAGACATAATAATCCTAGTGTATATAAACTTTTTACTTTGCAGAAAGTAATAAAAATGCCTTAAAAATTATCTCCTTCTCATTGTCCTGTGGTCTGATGAGACCAAGATAAACTTATTTGGTTCAGATGGTATCAAGCATGTGTTACTGTAACCAGATGAGGAGTACTAAGACAAGTGTGTCTTGCCTAAAGTCAAGCTTGGTGGTAGTGTCCTAGTTTGGGGCTATATAAGTGCTGCCATTCTTTGTGGGAACAATGATGGCCCGAATGCACTGTGACATACTTACGCAGAGCTTGATCCCTTCCGTTGTGGGCCACAGGGCAGTATTCCAAAATAGTAACGACTCCAAACACACCTCCAAGATGACCACTGCATTGCTAAAGAAAATTAGGGTAAAGGTGGTGGACCGGCCAAGCATGTCTCCAACCCTATTCCTCATCTAAACCCCATTCCTCAAACACAAGGTGTCTAATATCCAACAGCTTAGTGATGTCGTCATGGAGGAGTAGAGGAGGATTCCAGTGGCTGCAACTCCATGCCCAAGAGAGATAATGGTGGCCACACAAAATACTGACACTTTGGCTATGTTCACACGGCTTAACTGCGGGACGTAATTACGCCCCGCAATTACGCCGTGTGGACGGGGGCGGGAGCGGGGGAACCAAGGTACCTGCGCGGCCCATTGACTTGCATTACCCGCGGCGCGTATACGCCGCTGGTAATTCACATGTCACTTATCTCCCTCCTCGGCGTTTTCGCCGAGCAGGGAGAGGAGGCGTTATCCAAAGTTCTCTATGAGAACTGTGGATTACCGTAATGACTGGGACGTATTCCAGACGTAATTTGCGCACTCCGGCGCATAATTACGGACTGAAATACGTCCAAAATTTAGCCGTGTGAACATGGCCTAAAACAAGCTGTACACTGACTACTTTATATTGCATCAAAGTGTCATGTCTTCAGTGTTGTCCCAAGAGATATATATAGATAAACACACACATTATATGTATGTGTGTGTATATATATATATACAGTATATATATAGATATATATATATTTGTTTGATGTTGATTTTCTATTAGCCTTCTTGACCAGCCTTATCACATACCGTTTTATAAAATACCACGGTAAATGTCATCAGATACATGGACGAGAGTGGTTTTCTCTCCTTTATTATCTTGCATGGTAGTGATACTTTGATCTTCTACTTGTGTTGGTTTTGAGTCAGAATATACTCAGATTGGAGATGTTAAAGACAAATTACTATTATAATTTTTTCTTTTTAATCCATTGAACAGTCACTCTTTTGCCTTCAGAAGTAGTAGATGGGGATGATAATATTGATAGTGAGGATGCTGATTATGAAAGAACCTCTTTACTTTTTTACCTTAAGTCATTTTAGTTTACTTTGCCCAAACTGTACAGTTACAAGTGAAGCAGAGAGAGCAGTCGAGACACTTGTATATTATTTGTGTGTGCACGTATACAGACACAGTGAAGCATCTTTGCTGCTGTAGTAACATAGAGTGACATTTTATTACCGTATGTATTATGTCATCCATAAGAAACAATTCTCTCTACAAAATGGATGTTACTATAGCTGTAGCAGCCAAAACAGCTGCCACGGGGCGGTGAGTTTGAGTGGCCACTAAGTTGTAGGCATGTTGCACCTTTCAGAAGGCAATACATTTTGATGGCTCTTTGCTATTTAGCACTACTGGTTGCTTTCACTCTTTGCAGCTACTTTCAGGCTCCCTCTTTCTGTGCAACATTTGGAAGGCTCTACAGAAGTGACTGACATTATTAGCTACTCTTCCTAGTTCTGCCTTTTAGGCTATGTTCATACGGCTTAAATTGGGACGTATTTTGCCCCGTATTTCGCGTCGTACTGTGCTAAATACGAGATACGTCCCAATAATAACGGTAATCCACAGTTCTCACAGAGAATTATGGATTATGTCTTGTATTGTCCGAGCGGGGAGAGAAGTGACATGTCAATTATTCAAGGCGTATACGTGCCGTGAATAATGAATGTCGGCGGGCTGCCGCCCCCTTCAACCCCGCATGGTGTAATTGCGGGCGAAATACGTCCCCGCAACTACACTGTGTGAACATAGCCTTAGAGGGACATTGTTGATGGAGGGCTTTGAAAATAAAATGATACTGTTCAAAGCTAGATGTACTGCTATAGTTGTAGGCTAACAGAGTTGTGTTTTTGGAAAGACACTGCCAAGACAAGTAGATGGAGTCTTCTACATTCACACTTGTCTGTTCATTTACATAGCTTATCTGTTCATTATGCAGCCCTGACAGCACAGTACAAGGTTCCTGATCTCTCCCTGTTCAGTAACTAAAGGGTTAAAGTTTTTCTCAGTAAAAAGATGCAGAGACTGAGAAACAAACTCCATCCTGGTGATAAAACACAGCAGGAAGTGATGTAACCAGCCCAGCCACACCTATAGCAGAAAATGAGGTGATAAACTTGTGTAAACAAGTAAGAGATGATTCTGAAATGAAGCAAAATCAGAACAGCAATGTATATGGTAATAATTGTTACTAAGCTTTGCCTACATGTTTGAAGCTAATCAGTCAGATTTGAATACTCCTTACATTATCACTGTTTATGCTACTGTTTAATTTTCCTGTCCCTGGTAATGGGGCTCGTCTTGTTTTGCTCTGGTGTCCTATGAATTTTTGTTACATCTCTGCTCTGTTATTAGTGCTTTGTCCTCATCGGGTAGAGGCGGCAGAATACATCAGTTGCACCATTGTGTTAAATACTGTAAATCAACAAGGAGCTTTGTTAGAATTCGTAATTGCTCCATTTGCATAGTATTGCGAGTATTACCGACATTTGGATAGGATTGCATTTTGTCACTGCTGTAAGAAGGTCAATTAAAAATATCTAGCTGAAGCATATTGCACACAATACATTTTATTTTGAGCACCGTTGGCTTTACTATATAGTATCACACTTCCCAATTACGTCTGCTAGACTTTAATCTTTCCGAGAATTAGAAACAAACACTAATAGTCTCACCTGCTAGCTTTGTTTTGTCTTTTTTCAGGCAACTAAGGAGAAAATTGTTTCAGGTAACAGCAAGGTACTCCCAGAACAGCAAATATTGATGTTTTGCGTGCTTCCTGCCTTACTCAACCTGTCAGTTACTTTGTAGTCGCACAGCTACAGTTGATTTTTAGCATGAAGTACTGCTGAAAGTAAAATTCTTTTGAGAGCCATGGATCTGAGTTATATTTCGTAAAGGAAAATTGATTTATGAAAATGAGGAAATATTAGAATCACATCTATTCCAATATAATCATAAAGTAGCTGCAGAATAAAAGGGGTTCACTGCGTGGCTGGTAAGTGAAAGCTCTCACTTTGATTAGCTCTAGTAGTGCACATTTTAGGACTGGTTATTAACATTCGGCTTCCTTTTTGTTGGCTTCATTTGGAAAGAAAATCTTTAATGCTCTTGGTAATAAGTTCAGGAATTGGAAATGCTGTTTAAAGAAATGTGGCATGTAATATACAGGGGGCAGTGGTGTAGCGATAGGAGTCGCAGTGGCTGCCCAAGAGCCCATCCTCACCATACAGCTGCATCGCTGGGTCAGATAGACCAAGCGATGCAGTATTGGGAGCCGACGCTGTAAAGTGCAGTCAGCAGCCAGAGTGGCTGGGAGCGGAGCCCTATAGCCCCACTGCCAAGTCAGAGGAGCCACGTGATGGGGGCACAGAAGTGCTGAAAGCTGGCTGCTAGACTCAGCTTGGAGGGGAGACAGAGAGGAAGAGCAGTGTGTGTTACCTGCAGGGTAAACTGCTCTCCCCTATGGTTTCACTTTGTTATAGATGGGTCGGAGGAGCAGGTCAAAGCGTAACTCATACGTATGTACTGTTGGGTGGTAGCTGTGTAAGGCATTTACCGGCAGGTATTTAGTGAGTGAAACTCTGTGCTCACTGATCGCTGCTGTCTATGGGTGAGAAATCTGATCCTGCACCGACCAGAGAGCATGGAGCTCCAGTAACTAAGGGCCACATGTATGAAAACTGTCTAGGTCTAAAACTCACTTTGTTGCCCATAGCAACCAATCAGTGCGCCCCTTTAATTTTTCCAGACACTATATCAAGTGAAGGGTGCGCTCTGATTGGTTGCTATGGGAAGGAAAGTGGATGTTAGACCTAGACGGTTTTCATACCTGTGGCCCTTAATCACTGTCTGTAAGTGCCAGGCCCTTGAACCACTATTTCCCAAATTAAAAAAAAACACTTTATTTAATAAAAAAAATATATATTAAAATACAGAAAAGTTACACAAAATGAGTACAGCCACATCCGTAATTTTCCGATCTATAGAAATATTGTGTTTTATGTAATCCATACGGTAAATGCTGCAAAAATAAATATATAAGTAAAAAAACATGCAAGAATTGCATTTATTGGTTCATCCAGCTTTACAAAAAAAAAAACAGATAAGAAGTGACCAAAAATTCTTAAGTACCCCATAATGATATCAAAGAATACGTAAATTTATCCCACAAATAAAACACCCTCACACAGCTTCACAGAAAAATAAGTGATGACTCTAGGAATATTGTGACATAAAAAAAGTGTTGTTTTTTTTTTTAAAGCATTTTTAAAAGGCAAATATGATTTATTCAGATGAGGCGATCCATGTAAGAAATAGATGCGGCCTGAAAAAAGAGGATGTATAATGCAAAAGGGGCATGCAGGTCCCTTTATTCAGTTGGTATATTTGATTATATGAAGAGGTTATCCATTGAAAGAAAATTAATTTGAAATGGGACCAAGTTTGGAAGAAAAGTAAGAAAAAAAGTGATACTTTCCTCCCAGTCCCCCGCCCTTTTGCTTCAGAGCTCCTCAGCATGCATTGCTCTTCACTTTCAGGTTTCTCATCCCAACACACAGGAGAGGCTCAGGCTCCAATGTAAGTGAATGGAACGTGAGCCTCTCCTGTGTGTTGGAGTGAGAACTTGTAAGTGGAGACGAGTGGATCCTGGGGCGCTCCGGCGCAACAGTGGCGGTGACCAGGAGGTAAGTATCACTTTTTTCTTTTTTTCCCCACAGCCTGGCTTCATTTGCACTGGACAACCCCTTTAAATAGAAATAATTTTCCACGGCATGCTACATGAGGGGCGTACGTCACGCCAAGAACCAGTTGTTAAAAAGTAGTGGACAACACCTGTGAAGAGCACCTCCACCTGAAAAACATCTCTCGCATCCGCTCATTCCTCGGCTATGACACTACAAAAATGCTGGTCCATGCCCTTGTCATCTCCCGCCTAGACTACTGCAACATCCTTCTCAGTGGCCTCCCAGCTAGCACCCTTGCTCCCCTCCAATCCATCCTTAACTCTGCTGCCCGTCTTATCCACCTCTCTCCTCGCTACTCCTCTGCCTCTCCCCTCTGCCAATCCCTTCACTGGCTTCCCATTGCCCAGCGAATTCATTTCAAGCTACTAACCATGACCTACAAGGCTCTCCATGACCTCTCCCCTCCATACATCTCTGCCCTAATTTCCAAATATCTCCCCCCACGCACTCTCCGCTCCTCACAGGACCTTCTCCTCTGCTCTCCCCTTATCAGCTCCTCACACAACCGTCTCCAAGACTTCTCCCGTGCTTCACCCACACTCTGGAGCTCACTGCCCCAACACATCAGACCTCTCCTCCACTTTCACCAGCTTCAAAAGCAACCTGAAAACCCATTTCTTCAGGCTTGCCTATAACCTTCACTAAACTTGTCACTACTTCCTCCACAGACATGTCTGCCCCTCACCTCCTGTCTCTTTCCCCCCTCCTTGTAGATTGTAAGCCCTCGCGGGTAGGGTCCTCTCTCCCTCTGTCGTGCCAATTGTCATTATCCCTTATCACTGTACTCGTTTGACTTATGTAATGTATGTAACCCCCTCGACTGTACAGCGCCCTGGAATCAATGACGCTTTAAAATAAATAATAATAATAATAATAATAAAGAGCCATTGTCTGGGGGAATGAGGGCCAAGCTGAAATTTTGTACCAAGGTACATAAGCCTTTAGCAGTCCCTTAGACAAAGGGTTCATAAATGTGTTTACTAAGATATATTTTTGAAAAGCTTTGTGCCAAAGTGTGCTTGAGTGTAAAAACTAGATTAAAGCAATGCGTAAATAGTAAGGTCTACCAAGAAAAAATTGTATAAATAATAATAAAATAATAATAATAAAAAAACTATTTTAGTGCCAAAACCCATTAAAAAAGTAACTTTAGAAGAGCCAAAATCCGAAAAAAGTATTTAAGCGACAAAATCCGTAAAAAAATTTTTTTGCGTAAAAAGCGTATTTTTAGCAACAAAAGCGAAAAAACTTTATTGGCGTCAAAATCCGTAAAAAACATATTTTAGTGCCAAAATCCATTTAAAAGTATTTTAGCACCAAAACTCGTTAAAAACGGATTTTTAGTGACAAAATACTTAAAAAAGTATTTTTAGCAGATAACTTTAGAGCAGCCAAAATCCATTAAAAAACATATTTTTAGCATCAGAAGCGAGATAACTTTATTAGAGCCAAAATCTGTAAAGAAAAGGATATTAGCATGAAAATCCGTAATAAAACAAATTACTGCACCAAAATCCATAAAAAAATGTATTTTTTAGTGTCAGAAGCAAGATAACTTTATTAGCGCAAAAATATGTTAAGAAAAAGATTTTAGCGGCAAAATCCGTTAAAAAAAATGGATTCATGCGCCAAAATCTGTAAGAAAATGGATTCTGGCACCAAAATCCATAAAAAAAACCACCTTATTTTTACCGTATCCTGGCACCAAAATCCGTAAGAAAACTTATTTTTTGCTTCAGAAGCGAGAACTTTATTAGCGCCAAAATATGTTAAGAAAAGGATTTTAGTGCCAAAATCCATAAAAAAACGGATTTTGGCGCCAAAATCCGTAAAAAAAAAACGTATTTTTAGCGTTAGAAGCAAGATAACTTTACTAGCGCCGAAATCTGTAAAAAAAGGATTTTAGCTCCAAAATCTGTAAGGAAAAAATGTATGCAGACTGCATTCAGTCTAGACAGTCTTCTATGAATTCAGAGCAATGATCTTTCCTCCTCTCACAGCTGGAGGTTTTTTACCGTTGAATCCAGTCTTCTATGAACTCCAGAGCAGCACAGATCTGTCTCCTTTCTAGGTTTTCTGTAGAAGCAGCTGCAGTGTTACTGTTGAACTGCTAGTTGTGCTGAGTAAATTGTTGCCAGACCCTTATTCTGAGTGAGAGGCAGGAATGCATGCTCCCATGAATAAGACCGGGGGCCGGACAGAATGTAAATTACTACAGCCAGCAGCCAATGAAATGAAAGGAGGTGGAATCCGACCGGCACTGGGGAACAGTGTTTACACAAAACGAAAATAAGGCAGACTGTGAAAACAAGACAGCTTTGCAAATGTCATCCAATTGCATAGTTGCTTGTTTTCTGAAGACTATTTAATGAAATGATACAACCCCTTTAAGTTTCTGATCGTCTGCTGCCCGTCCTGACCTTCTGAGCATCCTAAACATGGAAAGTACTCTGCCTGACCTAAGCTTTCCAGTCAATTATATAGATGAAACTCCATCTGCCCTAACCTCTGCCTGTGTGACTACATTAATGGGCGTTACCTTTGGTACCATGCTTGGATTAATTTGCTATTCCTAACAGTGACTACTCTGACAGTAAAATCCAGATCCTTGTATCAGGGTTAAATAGTTAAGACTAGAAGATTAGAAGAAAACTAGGAGATCCCATTCTATTATAATGGAAACAGATGACAGTTGACAAAATATAATGGTATGTCTCACGATCTGCTATGCCTCTGTCTTTCACCGCAGACTGTCAAATTTAATGTTATCAGTAACCATTAAAAGCACAGCTAATAAAATAGGTGGTAAATCAATGCACCAGATTTAAAATCTACAGTAAATTGTGGGGAGTTCCGAGTTCTGCATCATGGACTAATAATGGAAAATAGATTTTACATATTAATTTGACCACATAATACAGATAACTGATACATCACAGAGTAAAGAGTAAGATCATTAATGAAAGTATAAGGCACGCTATAGTTTTCTTTGCACTAATCATTTTTGAGCTCGCCATTTTTGTAAACTGCCAAGGATTTTTGATGGTCACAGAAAAACATGATATTGCATTTTGTCTCATTGCTCAGCTTTTTATTTAATTAAAATAATCTCCTTGTACCATCTATTCTCACTAATTAGGTGAAAGTTCCTCCACATTTCATGCCAACTTAGAGCACTAAAGCAAGTACTCTGATCTACATGCTGATTTATGGCAGATTGCATCATCTAACATTTATTACAGAAACCACTTAATAGAAGACATGAAGTGCTTAAAACCGTAGCCAGACAGTCAGATTAAACTCGAAGGACAGCGCTATGCAGGTTATGCTAGACGTTCAAAGACATATGTTGGGAATATGGTCACAGAGTTATATACAAAATTATGAAAACGGTACACTTGTTTTTATTCTAGTTCTTATTATTAAATTCATAATAAATATTTTTGATAGAAAGTCTGCTACAGATATATGGGATGGAATAAATTGGACTGTTGCCCAAAAAATAACTTTTTCATTACTCAAGCTAAAAAAAAATCCCCATAAAATATACATCAAGATAAAGAACCATAATAGATAAGCAAAATTCATATGTGACCAAAGGTGATATCACATATAATCACAACCACCTCGGATATACCTTTGTGCAAAAGAGGAACTAAAGAGGAGAAAAACAAACAATATGCCCAACAATTCCAACATATCCCCCAAAAGATTTTTTTTATCCCATTTATGACCTTTGTAGGGAATTGAAGGGGGATAATATTTAGGGCAAAATAAACTGTGTTCATGCCTCAGTTTTGGTGACAAAAATTGCCTTACTATTAGGCTATGTTCACATGGCTGAATTGCGGGGTAAGGGGCCGGCAGCCTGCCGACCCCATAGACATGCATTACTCATGATGCGTAAACGCCGTGAACAATTGACATGTCACTTATCTCCCCCTGTGGCGTATTGTGCAAGCAGGGAGAGGAGACATAATCCATAGTTCTCTATGAGAGCTGTGAATTACCGTAATGACTGGGGAGCATTTCGCCCATATTTGAGCGCAGTACGCCGCGTGTGAACCCGTGTGAACATAGCCTTAGTCATGTAGCTATGATAACCACGCTCACAATGGAGCCACTCACATAAAGCCTATTTATTTCTTTTTTTACCTCCATTTATAAAAGGAGTTTTCCCACCACAGACTTTGATGGCATATGGTAGGATATGCCATCAAAGTCTGATAGGAGCAAGTCTCATCTCTGGGACTCACACCTATCTCAGAAACAAGTCCCCGAACGTGCTGGTTCAGAACGGTGAGTCAGTCGTGCTTGCACACAACTCTCCATTCTGTTATATGGGAATTCCAAATACAGTCGAGTGCCATGTTCGACTATACTCTGAACTCCCATAGTTTGTTCACTTAGAACTGGGGTGTCAAAGTATCATGTTGAAAAAAAACATGTCTGACCCTTCTTTTCTGGAGTGTCTGGTGCCCCATACACATTAAATTGTTGAATAATTCCATAAAAATAACACACAACTTGAATCCATGCAAACATTACACAATGTCAGCAGCACTAAAAACAGTCAAAAGGAATATAGGAATTTTTCAAAAAACATTTCTTTAGAATACATGAAAACGGGACTTCTGGTTCTGGCGCTTGCATGGGAGGCAGCTGCGGCTGAGCGCTCTGTCCCCGCTCCGTCTCCTGAACAGCATCCCGCCGCATACCTGCTCAGAATTCAGCACTTGTCAGTGCCACTACTGCAGGATGCCCTCCGGTATCTGGAGCCGGCGCCCTGTTCATAGCGGGGAGCCCGAGTGCTTATAACACACGGACAGCAGGCGCGCAGCATTACCAAGATGGCGCCCGATCCCCCGCGCTCCACGAGGAGTGGGCACGGACAGACGGCCTCAACACAGGCTGGTGCTGCAGGAACGGCAGATGAGGAGAACCAGAGCGCAGAACAGCAGGTACAGGGAAGCATCCCTCAACCCCATCATATAGAAAATCAGCAGCTGATAGTGCCGTCAGCACAGGGGGCCACTACTGACTCTCAGGGGTTAACTGCTAGTGAAGGGGAGCTGGAGGAAATGCTACCAGGACTGAACATATCCTGCAAGACAATGGCCATCACAGTAGCTAAGCTATTGGCTCCTGACATTCTATCTTCATTTGAAGACACAATTTCTGCCTCTGTTAAAGCAGCAGTCACCTCAGCAGTGTCAGCCATTCACACTGAAGTTAAAATACACACCAGCCAAATTAGTGAGCTGGAAGAGAGAACGAGCACGGTCGAAGATGATCTACTCGGCGTAAGAAGCACCATGGAAAGATTAATAAAGCAATCCGAGTACCTCCAGGAGAAGGTAGAAGACCTTGAGAATCGTTCCCGCAGGAATAATCTCAGAATTATAGGGCTTAGTGAAGATATACCTCTTAAGAACCTGCACGCTATTTGCGATAAGGACATACCTCGAGCCCTGGGCCTGGAGCGCCCCCTGAGAGTAGAGCGTGCGCACAGAATCGGTCCACCACCTCCTCCTGCTGAAGGCCCACCCCGCCGGTCTAGACCGGTTATCGTAAAGTACTTAGACTACTCCGAGAAGACCCAACTATTGCAGGCGTATAGAGCTCAGAAATCTGCACTTACTATTAATGGAGACAAATTACTGCTCTTCGCGGACTATTCTGTGGAGGTATCTAGAAAGAGAAAGCAATTCTCCGGGGTCTGCTGAGCCCTTATCAAGCGGCAGATACGTTTCAACCTACAATACCCAGCAATTCTCCGGATCTTCCCGGATCAAGGTCCCACTATCACTCATCGCTCGGTGGAGGAGGCAGAGGAATTCCTAGAAGGACTCTCTCACAAAAGAGGTCACCTGGCCCCACAAGAGGAAAAGGACTTGGGTAGAGAAAGAAGAAGCCAGCGACAAGTCGGCAAAGCTGGTAACAACAGGGAAGGAGAGGACACTTCACGTCAATATGACCACTACCGGACCCCTAGGAAGAGGATCAGCGACAAGGAGTGAAGTTATGGTACTCAACCAGGACTCTTGATTTTTCTGATACCATGTTTTACGAGAGGGTCATGCTGATTATGCTCAGGGCGATATATTAGGGAATACCCCTAGCGAGGGGACTTTAACTGTCTCCTGAGCTTAATTTCTGAATCTCTTTGTTATGGGTTTTCAAATCTGTCCAGGCCATGTCTTATAATTGGAGAGGGAGGTGGGAGGATGTGGCGGGGAAGTTCAAATGCTAGTTACTAGGAGGAGAGTGTTTCCGCCTCCGTCCAATATGCAAGAAAAAAGAGAAGTCATAGGAGCAAGGAAGGAAAACATGAGGAGATATGAGAGAAATGTTCTTTACAGTTACAGGGGAGGGGTGGGTTTAGGGAGGGAAGGGTCTGTGCACTGCTATACCAGGTTCTTGATCACTATGTCTCGCCTATATCTGGTTGAACTAGTTACAATATGAAAATATTGACGTGGAATGTCAAGGGGTTGCGTTCACCTCATAAAAGAACGATGATTCTCAGACACCTCAAGAAATTGAAACCCAACATAGTCCTACTACAGGAATCTCATCTCACAGAGAGGGATTTCTGTCGTTTAAAAAAGATGTGGGTAGGAGAGGTAAGAGGCTCTGCAGCGGTCCGGGGGAAGGCGGGGGTCGTGATACTTTTTCACAAGAATACACCCTGCAATATCATTAAGCAAGACACTGATGAGGAGGGGCGAGTTATAAGAGTTCACTTGGAGACCCCGGCGGGACATCTGAGCCTTATTAACGTTTACGCCCCCAACACACAGGACAGAAAGTTCTTTGGGCGCCTTCACAATCTTGCTCTTGAGGATAGCGGCAATAATCTCTTAATAGGGGGAGATTTCAATTGTGTCATGAACGAAGTGGAGGACAGAAAGAGAACAGGCAGAACTCAGGGATCAAATTCTTCCAGGCAGAGCCTGATAGGAGAGCTTTGTAATTCCCTGGGGCTGGTAGATGTGTGGCACAAACTCAACCCGGAGGAGAGACAATACACCCACTACTCTCACGCTCACTTGTCATGGTCTAGAATAGACTATTTCCTGGCTACCCCTACTCTAATGAGCAAGGTAGAGTCAGTGGATATAGGCGACCTAGTGATTCTGATCACTCTCCCGGTTGTGGTAACTCTAACGAGATCTCCACCCCAAGGGAACAGACATTCTTTGGCGCTTCCCGACATCCCTTCAGTCTGATGATCACTTTAGGGAATTATTACAGAGATGGTGGAAGGAATATGAACAAGATAACGCATCCCACATCACTAACCCTGGGCTATTCTGGGATTCGGGAAAAGCGGTTCTCAGGGGCCGGATCATGTCCTATGTAGCAGCAAAGAAAAAGGCATTAAGGAGTAACCATGACAAAGCAGTGGAGCTGTTTAAGACATCCCCTTCACGAATTTCTTCTCCCCCTTCAGAAGATAATAAGAAGGAGTGGGCTGGGCCAAAGAGAGCTATGAACTCCAGCAAAGAAACAGGAACTCTTTTATGGGATCGGCTGAGAGACCTTTTGTTTCGTTTTTGGCAAAAACGGGCAAACTGCTGGCCTCTGGTGAGGAATAGCAGGGGCGGACGGGAACCCTATGTCTGAAAGGGGGGGGGAGATATTATGGAAAAAAGTCCCAAAAGATAAATGAGATATTGGCTAGATACTACACAAAATGTTTTCTCAGGCCCATATGATGTCAACAAAGGCAAAGATTTCCTCAGTAAGATCACGTTAAATAGGATATCAGAGGCGGATAGTGACATGCTAAATGCTGACATCACGGGGGAGGAAATTGAAGAGGTCATCAAGGCTATCCCACCTGCCAAAGCTCCTGGCCCAGACGGTTTTTCAGGGGACTTCTATAAAAATACTAGCGAAAACATATCACCTCTTTGGCCTTAGCTTCCAGGAAATTTCCCAAAAACAATCTATGATCCCATCCGGAGATACGGCCTATATAAAAGTCATTCACAAAAAAGGGGAAGGATCCCTCACGCCTGAATCATATCGCCCAATTTCCCTGATTAATCAGGATGTTAAAATAATATCTAAAGTTATAGCAAACAGATTTATCAAATTAATGCCACAACTAATAGGTTTGCACCAAATGGGTTCGTTCGGGGGTCGGGGGGGGTCAAGAATGTGAGGGCAGGTTAGCGGTGCAGGATGCTATAGAAAAGAGAAGCTAGGGTCGGGGGCTCCCCAGCGTTACTGGGAATCGACGCGGAAAAAGCCTTTGACAATGTCAACTGGGAATGGCTAAACATAGTATTAGACAAGATGGGCTTTTCAGGAAACTTCAGAAGCTATCTTACAGCGATGTATAAAACTCCACAGACGAGAGTCCATACCCCTGGGTTTATCTCATCGCCAATATTTTTACAAAAAGGAACGCGCCAGGGATGTCCACTCTCGCCTATGCTGTTTAATATCGCCCTGGAGCCGTTAGCTGTTCACTTATTAACAGCGACATATTTCAAGGGATTAAGATCGGATCCAAGGAAGTGAAAATTACTTGCTTCGCGGACGATATGCTCCTATTCATGGGCGATCCTGAACAGCATCTGGAGAAAGTGTTGGGGGAGCTAGAAAAATTCAGAGAGTTTTCGGGATTTAAAATCAATAAGGAGAAATGTCAATTACTATCGGTGGAAATCTCAAGTGGGTCAGCCATGAGGGTGCTGGGGGTAGAAGTGGTGAGCTCACTGACCTATTTAGGGATCAAGTTGGGAACGAAAGGGGCCCTGACTTACCAGTTGAACTTCCCCCCGCTGTTGACCAAAATTTATAAGGAACTAAAACAGATGGAAAAAATCTCCCCTTGTCCATAATGGGCATAATCCAATTGATCAAAATGGTGAGCTTTGCGAGGCTTCTCTATCCTCTTCAAAACTTGCCTTTACTGCTTAAGCACGCAGATGTAAATGCTCAAAGCAGGGCGTTTATGAAGTTCATCTGGAAAGGTAAATGCTCCCGAAATCAGTTACCCACAAGCTAACCATGGGGAAGATTCAGGGAGGAGCTCAGCTCCCAAAACATAAGATTATACAATTTGGCAGCTATGTGGAGACACGTCAGAGATTGGTGATGGGAACGAGCTATTTCTCCAACACCGATTTAGAAGCCCCAGCTGGCAAAGCCTGTATCATTAGTGGCTCTGCCCCCACTCCCCGGGTAAAATACACCCCGGGAAGTGAAGGGGAAAGTGTGACCCTGAGAGACACTCTGGCTACATGGCGACACATTAGAAAGATGTACGGAAGGCCTGTGTAGATGTCAGGGCTACTACCCCTTTGGGACACACCTTCTTTTCGCCCGGGGAGGGAGAACAAGTTGTTTCATAAATGGCGACAGAAGGGAATCGGGACGCTGGGAGATGTATTATCAACTTCGAGTGGGGCTTTACTCAGCTGGCAGGAACTTGAGGACAAATTTCATATGGGAGTAACTCATATATTCCAGTATAAACAAATTGAAAGCTTTTGTAGAGCTAACGTATTTAATTTACAGTCCCTAGGAGATACAGCGGAGTTCTTGGACCTCTGCAAGGTAGAAGAGGTTCTTTGGCTAAAATTTACTCTAAACTGCGAAATAAGGACACCGAATCAGTAGCGGAGAATGTATTTAGAGGGTGGGAAAGGCACATCTAAGATGTAGACTTAGCAGATAAAATTCTCAAGGGCTTTGCATTAGTCCGAAAGGCTGTGGTTAATGAACAATGGAGGGAAACTCTGTTTAGGTTGGCTCATAGAGCAATATATGCATTTAATATTAAACGGGGGGATGGGACCTCCGAATTTTTACAAGCCTGCCCGAAATGTGATCTGGACGGGGCCAACCTTTTTCATTGTTTATGGTCCTGCCTAGGTATCACTGGGTTTTGGGCACAAGTCCAAGCCTTCATTAAAGAATCTTGGGAGTGCTCTATACCTCTGGACCCACAGGGTTGCTTATTCCACTTCGTTACTAAACAACATCCTAGAGAAGAGCAGGGAGAGAACTTGGTCTCTTGCAAAGGGGTTCATGCGACGCTGTTAGCAGCTAAGAAATGCCTATTAAGGCATTGGCTTGACTCGACGCTCCAAACCCTTTCAGAAGTGTTGACCTAAAGAAACAAGCTCTATATTTGGAGAAACTGGAAGCAGAACGAAATAAAGATTGAGACGCTAAAGGTTTTTTGATGAAAAGAAGCTTTTTATTTCCAAAAATTACACAAAATGACAAAAAAAAACTATCCTAAACCTTTCCAATACACCGAGTTACTTTCTACTAGAAAAGTTAAAAGGTAGCCTTGGGAACCTAGACATAGGAGAATAGAGCAAGAATAGAGCAAGAGAATAGTAGCACAGGGGTTGGGTTCTGAAAGTTTGTTTTTAAGGGGGGGGTAAGTTAGTAGGAGGGGGAAAAAAACTAGCAAAAGTTGAGGATTAGTCTTTTGATATACCCTTCTGTCTATACCCTGTTTAAATCTATGTGTCGGTCTTATGCTAAGCTGGGTTTCTGCATAGAATTTTGTTGCAATCTATTATGATTTACACCTTGTGATTCATTGTGATTCATTGTGGTATTGTCGGGATTTGTCTGACTGTCTTCACTAATAAAACTTTGTTATAATAAGAAAGAGAGAGGGAACTACGGTACAGAGAGTAGTGGTGACAGAAGAGATAGATGTGATTTGATGTATAGATCACCTTTCAAAAAGGAACATTGGATTTTGAGTCAAGTGATGTCTGTTAAATATATCACATGTATATTTGTACCTAGAGGACGCATGATTGATGTAAATTTTGTGAAATCTCAATAAAAAATTTATTTAAAAAAAAAAAAGAATACATGAAAACTTGAGGTTCTTAGTGTATATGTTTTTTAATCAAAACTGTAAATGCCCATCTACCTTGACAAGATGACCTCAATACAGATGGGAAATATCCACAGATAGCACTTCAACAATTCAACGGTCTTTATTCCCCAATAGTGCAACGTTTCAGCTCATTGCTGAGCCTTTTTCAAGCCCTTGAAAGCCTTTAAAAAGGCTCAGCAATGAGCTGAAACGTTGCACTATTGGGGAATAAAGACCGTTGAATTGTTGAAGTGCTGTCTGTGGATATTTTTCTGGATTTCGTGAGGCCCGTGACCAGGGTTTGGACTTGCACTCAAGCTTATGGTTGGTTACCGGTGCTGCTGAATATTTTTATTGCTCAATACAGATGGGGACCTACTCTAACATGTTACCCCTCTTGGTGTCTGTTCAGACCTCCAAGTTTTCAGGGAGAGAAATTTCCAGCTATAATTTGCTATGGTTAAAAACAGTCTGTGCATATATAGGTGTAGTGCACAACCAAACTGGGGGTAGCCATTTCCCCATGCAACTTGAATCTATTACCCTGCTTGTATCAGTGCTGCATTCCATCAGGTCTATGTTGCGTTTTTTTCTGTTAGCATACTGTGAAGCACTATTCTTCTGTTACAAAAAATTTGAATCATGATTCAAAACTGTTGGAACCCTTAACAGTCATTGAGATCCATCAAGATTTATTAGGATCCATTTCAAATCAAATCCATCAAAGCTGTCATGGCTTCATGGATCCAGTGTACTATGATTACCTCAGCAACGTTCCTGATTCATGGTGCCCTTTTGATGGAAGCTACAGAATTAATAATACTAAGTTTGCTTCAGGTTCTTGAGGGGGTCATGAAAAAAATGAAGTAACAGCATCAGGAATATTCGTTACATAGATTTCCTTTTTAGGTTCGTACTAGAGCAATTGTGCTCACCCAGTCCAGCTTTTTTAATTCATACTAAATACGCAAATCACCTGTGACACAAAACAATATTTAATAGCTGATATTTAACAGGAATGAGGGAGCTCTACACAGAGTTCTACAAAATATTATCCATAATTGTTCTATTGTGGAGAATACAAGTATTTCCAAATGCAGACAAGTCTAGTGTAGTGAGGGGTCCTCTTATGTCATATAAGTTGGATATCTGATAGCGTTCTTTAGTTAAAGGGGTGTTCTGAGAGTTGTAGCTTGTTTGTCTGTTGAAACAGGATTAAAATAGAAGAAAAGATTTATACTTACCTCCCAGACACTCCTGTTCGGTCACGGTAGGAGAAGTGAACAGTCATTGAACAACTGACAGATACAGCCAATCACGTGACCACCGTAGCCTGTAATTGGCTGCACCTACCACGTGAAAGATGAACGTTTAGGCTAAGTTCACACCTTGTTCTTTATCTTTAAAAAAATGTGAAGTAACAAATCTGTGGCTCAAAAGACCAATATATGTAGATTTTAGAATTACAGCAGTGTTTTTTTTCATTGTATAAATGTTTAACAAAGCATTACCCCCGTAATAAGAAGTTCTGCAGCTTTAAAAAATATTTAAAACCTTTAAATTGATTGCTGCTTCCTTTCACTTCCACTTGTGTCTTAATCTATCAAAAGAGAAAGAATTCAAATTAGATTTGACACGTCTTTCTTATACACTGCCAGCGTGGTTTTACAAGCAGTAATTGTAATCGGTTCAGTTAAGTATATACGTGCGTTATTAGGCGGCTCTTTGCATCTTTGAATTTGTCTTGTCATTATTGAGCTGGAAGCAGCAATGTGTGATCTGTTAATAGAAGATCTACTCCTTTCAGATGGATTTTAATTAAAATCCAATAAAGTTTACAATCTGAAATAAATATTTTCATTGGAAAACATTTTTTGTCTCATTTTATGCTGTTAGAAATGCTGTCACATGTGGTTGGATCGTAATAGACATTAATGCTGCCGAAAAAACATACTGCATTCTTTTACTAGCATTCTCTGTGATAATGTTACCTCTAACAAGATTACAGATAGAGCCCTGCTTATCAGTCCTCACAGCATTTGTACCTTTTGTTCAGTGAAGCTAATTTTGTTAGATATAATTATGCAGAAAATAGAAAAAAGAGACAGCACCACCAAAATTCAAAAAAACAACTGAATTTAGTCACCCATGTCACATTTCTTTGAATTTTGGTGGTGCTGTCTCTTTTTTCTATTTTTTGCATCATTGTGGAGGATTTGGGGTCTGACTCCAGAGGCTTGCACACCACTTATGCATACATTTTTATGAGGAGTGCTGTCTCCTTTATTAGTATATGTTAAATATAATTAGTTTGCTTTGATCTCAGTCCATCAGTGGAGTGACGTCACTCCTTGCACTCAGCTAATCGGATAACAGATGTCCGTGCTCCCAGCTAATCAGATAACAGATGTCTGTCTGGTATGCAGGTAACCATAGAAACCTGTGTGCACTTCAGAGCACATGAAAAAACACTCTTATCTCATGACTAAAGTAAAATCTATTGACCAAGGTATTTAGAAAAAGTCTTCATTTATCTGTCCCTTTATGTTGAAAGCTAATCTTTGTAGTGAGAAAACCCCTTTAAGCACCAGGCCTGAGAAGTTCTTAATGACCAGCTAATTTTTTTAGTTTTTTCCTCCTTATGTTTCAGTTGTTGTAATTTTTTTTATTTTTTTCACAATGCAGTGGTATAAGTACTTGTTTTTTGGGGGGTTGGTCATAGTTTGAGGTTACGTTTAAATGACTGCGGAAGTTTTGAAAAAAATTTTGCAGCATGAATAATGCTAATACATTAGACTCTTTGTCATTATGGCAGGCTGCAGTCAGAGCAGCACACAGTGTGCCCTGACTGCATGCCTACTAAACAGACAGCCCTGGGGCTACTCTAGATCTCCAGGGTTGACAGTATAGATATTCCCCAGACTCCATCGGGTGATCAGGAGTCCCGATGGCCTGATGGAGCTGGGGAATGTTCTTTGATTATTCCGCAGTCCATGACATCAAAGGGTTAAACACTGGGGATAGGAGGCTTCGTTTCGGTCCCTGCCAGAGACTACTCGAAATACGATGCTGTTAACTACTGGTAGCTGCAAAAACAGTCTGTCTGCAGTGATGTCTTTTGGCGTTTCTGCAGACAAAAGACATGCACCGCCCGCACTCAAAAGTCAGTGGACAGTTGTTAAAAAACTGCACATAGTTCATTTAAAGGGAGCCTGTCAGGTGGTTTATGCTGCCCTATCTCAGAGCAGGATGTGAAAAAAGGAGAAAAGCTGAGCACTGCATTATATAGGTCTATATGATTTCGAGCAGGATTTCTGAATAAAAGGAAGATATACGACTCCTTAAGGGACAGTGGATATGCTTCCAAAACCACAGCAAAATCTGTGACAGTGAAAAACCACAGCAGAAATCAAGGGTTTGTCAAGGATTCATAACATGGATCTGCAGCTGATTTTCGCAACTGTAAAATTGGTGATGTACAAATGGCCTCATGCATTTTTTACTCTTCTTTCATTAAAAAGAGATAGGGTGTGGTCTTTTATCTGTCTCCACTGTTCAGGACCATTTAGAATGTGCTGTTGCAGACGTCAGACTTTATAGTTTAGGGCCTCGTTCACACGGCTTATTCTGGGACTGATTGGGGCCGTAATGCGCGCCGGTTTTGCGCTTCAGTACAGCTCCAATCCGTCCCAGTAAAAACGTTAATCCACAGCTCTCATAGAGAACTATTGATTCCGTCTCTTCTCCCCGCACGGCGAATCCGCCGAGGGGGGAGAAAGTGACATGCACATTATTTACGGCGCGTACGCGCCGTAGATAATGACGGTCTGTGGGGCCGACGAGCTGCCAGCTCCCCACCACCCCTCCCCCCCCTCCTTGGCTGCCGGCGTTATTGCGGGGCGAAATCCGTCCCCGCAATTACGCCGGCAATAAGCCGTGTGAGCATTGTCTAGGAGTTAGAAAACTCATCCCTCAGTGCATCATATGGAAATTTAATTTCTCCATACCTGCTGTTGAAGACACTGACAGGCACAGAGAATTCAGAACAGAGTTAGATAGGAACAGGAGCGAGGAAAGAGGGAGGTTGGAGAAACCCCATTAACAAGAGTAACCACAAAGGATAGCAGCAGGGGCGCAGCTATAGGATTGCAGCGGTAGCGGTCGCTACTGGACCCACTACCCATTCCTTATCTACATTTCTAGAAATGTCCTTTTACAAAGGCAGTAGTATGGGATTAGTCCAACATGAGTAGCTAATGTCACCAGCATCAGTAAGCATGACTTTCTAAGGTAGTCAAAGCTCCACCATCGTCAGAAATACTCAGTGTATACCACAGTACTTTGGGCAGAAATGGCTGGACTACTTTAGCTCAGTCAACCAAAGAAGGCATCACACTAAAGGGCAGTGTTGAATTCATGTCTGAGTTTTCTTCTAAGTACATATTCATATTACTATTTATTGATACATAAAATGTGTGGCATAGCTGACACACAAAGGGCTAATGTGGTCAAGAAGTAGATGGTTCACTGACCATCAATCAGATGTGAATAGTAATTAGTGTGTCTGACACTTAGGCTATGTTCATACGGCTGATTTTGGGACGGATTTCAGTCCGTCCTGCGCGCAAATACGGCTGAAATCCGTCCCTGGCATTACGGTACTCCACAGTTCACATCGAGAACGATGGATTCCGTCTCCTCTCCCCGCTCATGAAATACGGCGAGTGGGGAGAAAGTGACATGCACATTATCCCGGCGGGATACTGAAAGTCTATGGGGCCGGCGAGCTGACCCATCCCCCCTCCCCCGCCCCCGTACACACGCCAGAATTGCGGGCGAAATAGGTGGTGTCACGGTTCGCAGTAGTGGTTCCACTGGACCACCGCAAGCGATGGTGTTAGCCACGCCAGGGAGCGGAATCTAAGGAGGTCCCAGTTTTCACCAGAGCCCGACGCAAAGCGATATGGACTTGCTGCGGCGGGAGTCTACCAGGTCGCTACCCCTGATGTGACTTTCTTGCGGTGGCAGCTGAGGTATAGCGTGGTACAGAATCGCCAGGCAGGCTCGTAGTCGGGAACAGGCAATAAGATCAGGACAGGTGGCAAATGTTCGTGGTCGAGGGACAGAGGCAAGAAGGTACGTTACACGGTAATTAGGACTAGACTCAAAGAACGCTTTCTCAGTAGCAGTAAGGCACTATAGATCCGGCATGGTAACCAGGAAGAGGGAGGCTTAAATAGGGACAGTGACCGGCAATAGAGAATTACTGGTGCGCTGGCCCTATAAATTTAACACTGCCGTCGCGCGCACGCCCTATGTAGCGGGACCGTGCACGCCGCGGGACAGAGACTGCCGCAGGAGCGCGGCCAGGTAAGTGTGCAGGGGGACAGGCAAGGGAATGAGCGCGCCCGCGAACCGACATGCGGGTAGCGGCGTCGCTCGGCCGTTGGGCACGGATGCGCCTGCGACCTGGGATGAGGGTTGCAGGGGCATCCATGACAGGTGGTACTTCGTGGTAAGAGCTATGTCCTCCCACGGCTTGACATATTCACTATAATGTATGCCAATAAAGTGTAAATTTTAGCAGAAAACTTTGTATGCTTGTATCTGGCATAGATTTCAGTTTCAGGTGTATGTAGTGCTAAAACATGCACTATATTTATTAACAGGCATATGCATGGGTGTACCTGTAGCTCTAGCAGCTGCCATAGGGCCCAAAGGTTGGGGGGGGCCCATTTGGGTGCAAGAAAAATTGTACTTGTTTTGAAGGGAATAACCAGTTAGTGGCTCTTTGTTATCTAGCACTACCATGTGGGTTCTCTGACATACGACCTATGTTTTGTACCTTTATTAATTGCTACTTATGCTATGTGTTTCAGTATCCAGTCATTAGATGGTGTGGGCCCAGCTCATTTTGGTATGGGGCCCTATGAATTGTGGTTATGCCCCTGTGCTTAAAGGGGATGTATCGCTTCCTTACTTCGGCTCATTCACACTGCTCTGAGCTTCTCAACTCTGTGAATGCAGGGGCGTTTCTTCCCCTCCCAGCTGGATGACATCATCCCCCTTCACTGCTGGCCTGAGACCCCCCCCCCTTCCCCTCTGAGTCCACATATCACTGTGTCTCTCCCTATCAGTCTTATTTTATAAGAGCTGTATACATACCACAGGCTGCATTCAATCTAATCTGAGCACTGATCTCCTCTCACAGCTGGAGATGTATTACAGCTTTCTAAGAACGGCACAGATCTGCGTGTATGCAGGAGAGTTAGGCACAGGGACAAAACTGTCATGTTTTCTCATTGTACAATCTGCTGCAGTCTGTTTCTGCTAGGTGTGGAGACAGAAAATGCTACGGCCCCTAACTCTGAGTCAGAGACACAGCTCTGTGAATCGACCCAGGGGCTGTACAGAATGTAAATGAGCTCTCAGCTAGTGAAATGCAAGGAGGAGGGATCAGGAGGGATTAGACCCACACTGGATATCAGTGTAAATAAAAACACAAGATAAGGGACACTGAGAGAACAAGGCAGCTTTGCTAATGACATCCAATTGCAAAGTTGCTTGTTTTCACTGTCCCCTTATTCTGAAGACCATTTAATGAAACGATAACACCCCTTTAATAGATTTGGTGAATCTTGTCTACACTGCTTGCTGTAAGGACGGTGTATGAAATGCCGACCCTATTTGCACTACACTCTTAATATAAGGCTATAAAATATCATTTAGTGCAGTCACATGACATATTCTTTCCCCGTATGCAATCACATATTTACGTATAGAAATAGTATAAAAGTAAGAGATTTTTTTCAAGCTTTTATGCATGAAGACATTTTGCGTTTTTAAGGTGGCCTGCAGTAAAAAGTTCCATTAATGTTATTGCTTTCTGCTTCGACAAAGTTCCATTCCATTATGATTGTCATGAGTATTAGACATGCCATTTTCCTTGTCATTGGCTAAATCTCAGAAAGTGGCTGCATTAGTGAATCTAAAGAGGTCAAACAAAAAGATTGCTTTTGACTTGTAGTTATGTTAATGAAATTAAAGGTCTATTAAATTGAGAGTGACAGCAAGATTGACGGACAGTTTCACTGCTTACATATTAATATCATTGAAAAGATTTCGATGCCATCAGTTTATTTACATATGTAGATTTACATGTCTGTCACCATTTACCTAAACACAATACCAGTGGAAAAACGTAAGCATCTGTAAAATTTGATTTTCTTAATGCTGATTTAAAGTGTAAATGTAATTAGAAAATGCATTGTACATACAGACATCTGTGGGATACACATTGTGGGTCTGTTGACTCTGCGGGAGCGGGCGCCGACTCCTGCGGGGCAGCCCGCCAGCCCATAGACATTAATTACTAGCGCCGTGTATTCGCCGTTAGTACTTGACATGTCACTTGTCTTCCCCCGCGCCGTATTGTGCGAGCAGGGAGAGGAGGCGTAATCTGTAGTTCTCTATGAGGACTGTGGATTACCGTAATGACTGGGACGTATCTCGCCCCATATTGAGCGCAGTACGGCACGAAATACGGGCCGAAATATGTCCCAATTTAAGCCGTGTGAACATAGCCTAAGGGTTGTGGGGGTGAAGGTACCTAGAGACACAGACTGGGATGACATCTGTCAATATTCTAATGTATATGGTGATGTTCTAAATACTTTGTAATATGTTCTATGACAAACTCCCTCTTATTTAGGACCCCCATTGCTCCAGCAGCTGTGACCATAAAACCATATTGCCATACCAGTACTAATCAACATGAAAGACTCAGAATACTGCTAATGTATGGTTTGATGGAGGAAAGACATCCAGAGAGACTAATTTGTTGACAAATGTGACAGCTCTGTACCACAGGAGACTTCAAAGGATAGCCTAACAAGTATTTGTGACCTATAGTTCCTAGAGAATCCAAAAAGTCAGGAAACTGCTAAAGATTTATTAAACATACACTGCAAATATGATCTCTTTGCTGTTTCCTACTAACTGGACAGCTTTTATGATACATAAAGGGCCATTTAAGTGCACATGCAGTAGAGCCACCACCGAAGTGTGGCAACTGCACATCATCTGCTCTCTAGATCCCACATTTAGCCAATGCCATGTAAGGGACAAGCTAACCTCATACATTAGACACTCCTTTTTACGTAGAACATTTTGTGACCCCCACAGGTACTGCTATATCACCCAATTTTCATGTTACGTCAGTAAAATGATGGATGTGTCATTTACTGCCCATCAGTTTACAGAAGTTTTACAATACACTCATTGGGGCATGATACTCAGACAGTATAAACTTTGTCTGGACTGTCAAAAAATGCACCAATTTTATCAAAGTGACTCTTGCTTTATGCACATTTAGATACCTTTTTTTAACTTAACACCACTTTGGTTTTGTTCACACGGTTTTTTTGGGGGGCATATTTCCGCCCCGCAAATACGCCGTTTGGACGGGGCGGGGCGGCAGCGGGGGTCCGGCACCTTGCCGGCCCATAGACTATCATTACTAGTAAATTACAAGTCACTTATCTCCCCCCGCGGCGGATTCGCCGGGCGGGGGGAGGAGACGTTATCCATAGTTCTCTATGAGAACTGTGGATTACCGTAATGACTGGGACGTATTCCAGCCGTTATTCGCGCACTACGGCGCGTAATTACGGACTGAAATACGTCCCATTTTAAGCCGTGTGAACATGGCCTTAGTTTGTACCAATAATTGCACCAAATTTTTTGAAGCATCTTTTGGCACACAGCTTTGCCAGTTAAGTCAGGCTCTTTTTTCCACAAAGCCAAGCTGTTTTCTTCAAAGCCTTTTTGCCTGATGTGGCACAAAAGTGTCTAAAAACAATCTCTTTGTAAATGATTCATAAGTCATGTGCGCCATTATGTTTGTGGCACAACCACCATTAATGTCCCGGATTGTGTGCAGAGATGAACTGAATACAGATATTACCAATTGGGCATCTTTTTACATACAAAACAAATGTGTCAAGTGGAGGGAATAAATTGGACACGCTGGTATCTTGCTTGCCCGTTCTTAGTGGAAAGATGGCTGCTCATTTTTAGTCACATTGTGAGCGCCTGTTGGACAAAGAAACATTGCTTAATGTGTACTGTACTTGTGAGTAAGTGTTCACGTCTCTGCTTTGAATAGGGTACTGGCCACTACTGTTCTCAGGCACTGACCAATTGCACTTTTTTATAGTTTGTCAATAATTGTGCAATAAATTTATTTGATGGATAAAGATTTATTCTTCTGGAAACTTTATACAAAATATGTTTTTGGCCCAAAGGGTACATTCACATAAAGTGTGGGGTGTCAGATATCTAAAACACACCAGAAAAAACTGTAGCTTGTGAGTATTGCAGTGCAATTATGATGTGGCTCTCTTTGGTATTATTATTATTTCATATGAATGTAGCCAGAATGTTTGTGACCCCCATAAAACCATATAAATTGCACAGTTGAACAATATAGAAATATTCCTTTCAGTCAGTATGTAATAACATCAAATACAGTGATTTTTTTCCTTTCTTTTTTTCACTGTAGCACATCAGAACTAGAGGTTTTTTTTTTTCAAATACAAGTTATGCAAGAAATTGGTAAATTACAACAAAATATAGTAAAAAAGTCTTATCTAATCAAATTTGTTCTTGGTTATTTATGGTGATCAATACATGGAGCACATTGTGTATTGGATTCTGAATATCCATTAGGAAATTGCTTGGTGCAATCTCAATAAAAGAAGCATTATTGTGTACAGTTAATTGGGTATTCCCTTCCCAGAATACATAGGATATGCCATAAATGTCTGGTTAATGCCAGTCCCATCTTGATGTAGCTGTATTTTAAACTGCCATGACAATTGATAAAAGAAGAATCTCTCCATTTGCAGTGGCCATGGTACCAAACCGGATAGGTGATTAGGGGATCCCAGTTCTGCTGATAAATGCAGGTCCTAGAAATGAGACCCCCATATATCTGACATTGAATATGCAATAAATGGCTGATACATGCAAGTCCGGCTTTGGTGCAACTGTATTTGGAAATATATATATATATATAAATATAATATATATAATTATATATTTATATATATATATATATATATATATTGACTATATGAATAAAGGGAATAGCCATCTCTCCAGAAAGTGTGGCCATGGTACAAATTGGATAGAGAATTGAGGGATAGAGAATCAGTTCTACCGATAAGGTCCCAGAAGTGGGAAAAACATATACCAGACAACGGATACACCGTAAATGTCTGATAAATTTGGATCTCAGGTTAGTGCATCTGTGTTTGGAACGCCCATAGAAATGATAAAAGGGAGTGTTCACCTCTCTATTCAGTGGGTTTGTTGTACCAAACAAGATTTGGGTTGAGGACCCCTCGTCCTGGAGATAAATGCCAGTACTAGAGGTTGGACCTGTATAAATCAGACATTTATCACTAATCCTGCGGATGCCAGGGGTTTGATGTTGATGAGAGCGGCTCCTGCTAAACTCAGTCAGTGTCCACATCATCAAAGCCCTCTTTAGGATTGTACAGTGTTATGTGGATGGTACCAAATAGTGGGAGCAATCTGTCTTATCCAAACTCACTCCACTGTGCCCTGCATTCAGCAGTGTAGTGGATGGATATTTATATATACAGAAATCGTTCTGGGACAAGAACTCTGCCCTTAAGTGGATGTATTCTAGAACAGGGTAACTGCTAGTATACCATAAGTATCTTGAGATGGCAATACCCCTTTAATTATAATTTTCCCCTTTAAAGCTTGATTATGTAAAATTGAATATTTATAGATAACTGTGTATGTGAAAACCTTGCATCTCACTGCTATATGCATTATTTTGTAGGTGAGAGGTCCCCCAGCTGCGGGAGCATTCAAGGAGCGACCTGCAAAGCCCACGGCTTTCCGCAAGTTTTATGAGCGAGGAGACTTCCCAATTGCCCTTGAGCATGATACGAAAGGAAACAAAATAGCCTGGAAGGTACGTCCGGACACAGCTGTGACTGCCAGCTGTGCTTATTGAAGTGACATGTTCTATTGCCGAACAAAGTTGGCTTCTAAGTAAATAAACCTGAGCCGCTTCTCTGCAAATGCAAGTTTTTTGTTCATAGGCAGCCCCCAGAGCCCGCCATCCACCTTGGCTAACAATTAAATTATCTTCTAGAAAAGAGGAAGATGACAGATGCTCTTTGCCTCCGAGAATTATCTCCTACATCAATTCATCTCTGTTTTTATGAGGACCTGGCAACCCTGGCTGTTTCAGACAGTCCATCAAGTGATTGCATATTGCTAGCAGTAGCCATTTATCTCCCCCAAATTTCACCTTCCTGCAGGACACTTCCAAATGGAAGCTTTAATTACCTAAATGGATAGGTCAGAATTGGCTGCTCCCTAGGAAATGCAGAGCAGAATATAAACGAAGGCAGATTCTCATTCTGAGACTGTGCTTTTAGTCTGCAGCATATGTCAAGCAACGTAATCGCTGTCATACATGCCTCTGTTAGAGGCTGACCTCCACTGCTGAAATCATTACAGCACCGACATTTCTCTGACAAAAGGTTAATTGGCTTCAAAATAAATGTATTGCCTAATGACTCCATTCCAATACGGCTGGGCTTCTGTCTGCGAGTGGCCCACTGATGTTATTTGTAAAAACTTGCCAATCTCTTTAACTCACCAGGGCAAGCTTTTAAATGTAATTTGAAAAAACCAATCCTGATCTTTTCCCTGCCTCGGCCATTTAATTATGTGTATTCCCGGAATCTTTTCTTCCTCTTTATTTCTCTTACTCACAATCATAAATTTGTGAAGGCCATAAATCATTATTTCAGTATTAAAGCAAAACACATTCAGCTAAGCATATGAAAGGCAAGTGCTGGTTACAGCCTAGGCTGGTGTCATCTCCTACCATTAATGCAGTCACCTGCTGAGCGGGAGGACAAGCAAGGTTGTAGATCTGTGCGTGCTGCTTACCTTCATCAGACTACCGTGATGCGATCGGCAGACGACTACTAACTTGTATATTTCTGGTTTGCTTAAGAACACATAGAAACATATCTTAGAAATGTGCTTGTTTTGATATATAACTAAGGAGAACTAAACAAGCTGCATATTGTACCTCCAAAGTCAATAGACACCAAATATATATCTATATAGTATTCGAAGTTTTACCGTTTCAAGTTAAAATACTTTGTCCTTTGTTTGACAGCTTGTGATGTGAATCTAAGCAGATTATGTATCTGTACAACAATGATAGTTAATATTGTTGTTTGCAAATAGAAAAGCTAAGCAGATCATAGAGCCCTGATGTCAACCAGCAGAATGCAGCACAGTATGGCATCTCACAGATTTTACTGCTGATTATACTTTTCCTTATGCGTACTTATGTACATGTATTTGCTAGGCATGGCCGTCCATGGAATAAAAACGGCTGAAATACAGATGTGCTCCTCCAAACATTTTCACAAATTTAGTTAAAAGGGGTTGCCCATTCTTTAAAAAAATGACTGCTTGTTGGGGAGAGATTAAAAAAGGGAAAAAAATAAATAAAAAAAACTTTACTCACTTCTGAAGCCTGCTCCGTTCTAGTGCAGCCACTCCACTCCTTTCCCCGCCACTTACATCATGTTTGTTGTTCATGTGACAGACAGTAACTGGTCTTAGTGACATGCCAGTCACACAGGAAGAGACTGCTGAGAGCAGTGATTGGCTGCCGCACCATGTGACATCATTGGCATGGAGCACTGGCAGCACCATGTGACATCATTGGCATGGAGCACTGGCAGCACTGGAATGCTATGGCTTGCCAAGGTGTGTAACTTCTTGTTCTCTAATTTAAAGGCGTGTTCTCACCATGCTGTTTCACAGAGTCTCTCTTCACAGCCAGCTTAAGACTCTCACTTCCTGTTTAGGCTGTGGTGGTTCTACAGCAGTGATTGGCAGACATATCAGGTCTGCTATTACTAGCTGAGCCGCCTGTTCAAATGACAGTGGTAATGTAGTGGTTTTAACAGCAGGACATAAGGCTACAGAGTTCTAAAGGGTTAAAGTTTGCTAGTAAGAGAGATAAATAATCTCCTTTGCTGCTGATAAGACACAGCAGTGTCTTATGACATTGTCATCCCAGCCAAGTTTTCTAAACGGGGAGAACCTGTTTAAGGATTCCAGTTCATCACAATACATTATCTATGCTAGCAAAACCCTCATTAGGCTGCAGTTTATATACCAGCCATGGGATGGCCACATATAGACTTATTATAGGCACAACCGGGTATTGTGAAATCATGTTTTTTTTCAAAGCTGCTCATCTAACACATCTTGGGAAATATTCAGCCAGGAGGAAAGGTAAGGGAGACGCAGCTGTATGTTATCATCTTTCTTTCCATTTAAGTGTTATGACTTATAGCCGTCGTGTTAAGCCTAATGATTGTGAGCCGTTATGTAAACGGTTTATGTGATGTTGGATATTTCCTTCATGCAGTTTACTATTAGTAATTGTTATAAGTTAATTTTATTTTTGCAGAAATGCACAGAAATGAAGTCAGTTAAATACTGTTCATTTCTTAAAAAAAAAAAAAACAACATAAAAAAGCACCAAAACGCACTGTGTGAAAGCACCCAAACGCTCTAGACCACAGGTGTCAAACTGCCCTCCAGTGTTGGGAACTACAACTCCCATTCAACTTTGTTAATCTACTAACAGTGGGCATGATGGGAGTTGTAGTTTCCCAACAGTGAAGGGCGGCAGTTTGAAACCCCTGGATTAGACAAACATCTGATTTTGCCAGTGGAATTTTCCTCAACTGCGCATTTCTTCTTTGGCGCCAATTGAAGGGGAATGCAGTATTGCAAGATAGGTATTCAAATTAATGGCTGTCCATGTAATACAAGTTTAAGTGCTGTTGGTGATAGGCGAGGATCTGTTTTTGGGAGACACGTCCCAAAAGGGCAGATGGACAGGATATGACTTTATCTGCTACGCCTGCTACTCTGGTGTTACCGATCAAATTTCTCTCTCTGAAAGGCTGCTCAGAGCTGGTTGTTTATATTGCACAGATATTTAGCTAAGATAGAATAAGTTCCTGAATTCTACATTGGTTTCCATCTGAAATTAATTTAGCAGTTTTCCTTAAAATTTCCTGTTCGTGAATTGGACTCATCTTCTTGTTGCTGTTTACATGTTGCATTCATGTCAATGGCAGATTTTTAAAACACCCTCAGTTTAAAGTTTCTTGAAGAAAAACACCCTTTCATCTTTCCCAATATTTAGACTAATGAAAATTTGGTTGGGGTTTTGGGGTGTAAATGCAGCTTAAAGGGTTTAATTCCCCCCTTTTTTTTTGTTCCCCGGGTAAAGTTTTTTGGTTTTATGATGTTACAAAGAAAGGGTTTGAAAAAAGGCAAATGCCCAAAAGTTCCAACTGTGCTTTTTCCCATTTTGTAATATTTTTTTTGCGATTTTCCAAAACTTCTTTTTCCCAAATACATAGCTCAAAAAATCTAAGGTCCGGAAGGAATTTGCTACTCCAAGATACCTCTAGAGGAGCAAAAAGGGGGTTTGTCCCCTTTCAAGGATTTTTTTTTTTTAATTTTAAAAAGATTTGCAAAAACAAGTCACTTTGAAATAAAATGTCCTTTAAATTGTTTTCTACCCTTTTTCCAAAGATACCCCACTCTTGTATAGTGTTTCAGCCCTTAGGGCTATAGTTTACGGGAACCTTTTTGATTCTTTCCTGATAGGCTGTCACACTGGTTCCCTAAGCTACAGACCTGTTTTAAAATTTCCCAGCCGTGGAACCAGTAAACACACCCCAAAAATTTTAAAGTAAAACCAAAAAAAAACAGGCTAAATTTAAAATGAACCCAAATGTAGTGAAAAACCCCTTTAAGGTTTCCCTGCTTACTTGTTATTGTGTTCATTATATAACGATATGCAGTGCGCTCCTAAGGGGTTATTTTTTTATTTTGTTTTTGGGCTGCGGGTAGCCGCAGATTTCTTTTGACTTTAGGGGTCTTTTTTCTTGCAAAAAAAAAAAAAAACTTTAGTTTTTTAAAAAAAGGGTTCGGGAGAACCTTTTTTGTGATTGAAGTTTTCGGGAGCAACAGTTTTTGGGACCAAATCTTGCTGTTGACCCCTTTTTAAGACACATAAAGATCATTTTCAGGGTTAAGGGAAAGGGCCAAATGTCTGTAAAAAACCCAAAGTGACATTTTGGGAAAATTTTTCCCCATGCTGCGGGGTTGCAGTTTAAATTACAAAAATAAAGCCCCAAATATGTGTGTTTTTTCCCCACATCGAATTTATTGCTTGCGCGCCTTTTCCCAAATATTTTTTTTTTCTTTCTTTTGTTGTCATTGTAAAAAAATTGCATTTTTGGGCCCATAATGGAAAAAATTGCCCAGATTTTATGAAGACTAGGGGTTTCCCCCTTTGGGTTTACAAAACTTTTAACTTTGGGGTGCCCCTGATTTTAAAGGGCCCAAAAGGTTTGAAGAAAAACCGCTTGTCAATAATAAAAAACAAAATTTTTAATAAAAGTGATGCAGTAAAATTAAGCACGGGGTATTAAACCTGTGCACAAATGACTTATTTGGTCCTAAGCTTTAACAGATTTTGCTTTTTTTCCCCCAATTTTCCACCAAAAGGAAACTGAATAAAAATTCGCACTTTAAGAAATGGCAAATTTTTTTATACCCCCAGCTGCCTAATTCCCTGTTATTAATTTTCACTATTCATTTGGGCAGTTTTAAAATAAAACAACTTTTCCCCAAGGGAATTTTTTAACAGCACTATCCATGTTATCAGTGATGTCATGCAGAACAGAGTGCAGGGGAGAATTACAAGTTGTGGTCTTGCGTCAGTAACACGGCATTAAATTCTTGGATGCCAAGCTTCTCCACACAGAGGATCTAATTTTATATCTGCGTGTGAGCACATATATTGCATGTAATTACGCTATTTGCTGTGCTAAGAGGCTGATTAAACCTGCGAGCACAGAATAGGTTTAGCATTCAATCACCATCATCCATTACATGTTTTTATTAATGCCTGTCATCAGTCGCGAAATTGCTTAAATTTATAAATGTTTTCGAAATTAGCAACTCTTAATCTTCCATCTGTTTATATAACGGACTGAAAAACCACTGCTATTCCTACCTCCAAATGTATAGACGGGCTGAATGCAATGCACTGGAGCAGCACATCTAGAGAACTGGCCCTTTCCCCAACCAAATGCTTTAAATAGTCTAAAACATCCTACGAAGGGGAAACATTTAAAGAATTTTTGCACAAGGTTTATGCTTTCAATGAGGATGGATTTTTTACACTTTCCTAAAAGGTTTCTTTAAAATTTTTAACAAAACCCCAAGCCCAAGGGTTTTAGGGGGTTATTAAAAACCTCCCAAAAAGGGTTTTAGCAAATGAGTTTAAAGAAAAATGTTTTTAAAAACAGAAGTGTTGGGATTTAATCTAAACCCCCCACAAAGTTGAAAGGGGATTAATTGGGTTTCTATTTTTTTCCCATAAAAACCAAACTTGTATTTTTATTATAATTGCTCCGGGAAACATATTTTCCCCCGATATACCCCCAATTGCATGAGCAAAACGGATTTTTGACCTTTAAAAAAACAGTAATAGAATTTTTTGGGGGGTTCTGTTCACAATTTAAAAAAAAAAGGAGGAAAGACATTTGCTGAACTAAATCTAAAATGTTTATATGGGGGTTTTATAAGGGGGGGGGGAAAGGGGTGGAAAATTTTGAATATTTGGAATTTTTGGGGAAAAGTTGTAGGGAACGTAATTAAAAAGGGTAACATGAAAAAATCAAACCCGTCCTTTGTTTTCAATCCCAAAAATTCCCCAAAATTTTCTTTGGTTTATGTGAAAATCTTTAATAATTTTAGTTTTCCCCATAAAAAAAAGCGGGTTTTTCGATTTTTAGATTAGTGCTTTCTGCAATTTAAAAAAGGACCTTCCTCTCATTTTTCCCTGGCCCATACCCTTTTTTCTTTTGGTGTGGGCCCTTTTGAGTTTCTTGTATGACACAATGGTGTTTTCATCGTTAGCACTTTGGCGTAAATGGAAAATTTTTCTTTTTTTTTTTTAATTTTTTTATTATCAAATTAATTTTTTTTCAGCATCAATGTGCAAGATTTTTTACGGGAAAATTTTTTAGCTTTAAAGGGGCCCCCATAGTATACAAATATTATAATAATAAAAAATGTGGGCAGCTGAAAATATAAAAACCCGACATGTATTAAAAAATTTACAGTGAGGTTTCTGGGAAAAAAAACAATAAAATGAGAAAAAAGGTTAAAAAAAGGGCATATTATTTATACAGGGTTTTGGTCCATTTATATTTGGGGCACGGACACAAATTTAAATTTTTTTGTACCAGTTTACTGAAAAAATTTTCAAGTTTAAAAATGATATAAAAAATATATAAATAAAAGTATAAAAACTTTCCCTTTGGGGGTTTTTCCACATCAAAAAAATTTATAAAGGTTTAGGGGGTTTCAGCTCTTTTAAAAGTTTTCCCCCCCTGTAATTGGACAAATGAAATTTTTTTGTAAATTTAAAAAATTAATTTCTAAAAACTTGGTTTTAAAAAACCTTTTTTTGGCAATGACTTCCCCCGAAATCTTGAACTCCCTGGGTCACCCCGGCGCTGTTTTTTCCCCCCCCCTTTTTTTAAAGCCCTTCCCGGCCTTTACTTTTCATGGTTTTCATTTTGTGGGTTTTTTTTATGGCCTTTCTGTTTAAGTTTTTTCTTTAACAAGTGAAATTTTTTGCTCAATTGGGCCCGAATCAGGTGACTGAATTGGTCCTTTTTGAAAATTCCAAATTCTTTAATTTTAAAAAACCCCCTGGGTTGCTTTGGGGTTTTTGTTTTGGGGCATTTTCCCCTCTGTATAAATTTTTGCATTTCTTTTTGGAAATTTTTACCCCTTTTTTAAACTAAAAAATGGTTTTATTTAATTAACATTTAAATACTGTTAGGAAACATTTCACAGTACGGCCATGTTCACACGGTTTTTAAAAAAAGGGGGTTTTGGTCCCTAATTTCCTCGCCGAAGTGGCCAAATTAGGGGGGAAAAAGGCCCAATTTATTACGGTTAAACCCAGTTCTCAAGAGAAAATATGGGTTAAAAATTTTCCTCTCCCCCGGGAATTGCCGGGCGGGGAGATAATTTAATGTGAATTACCCCGCGGTGGTTTTAAGTGCCGTGGTTTAAACAAGTGAATGGGCCCGGGGGAAGTGCCCGGGCCCCCCCGGCTCCTCCCTCCGCTCCCTTAGGCTAGGTTACGGGCTTATTTTTTTTGGGGTAATTACGCCCCGAATTTCGCCGTGTGGGCGGGGGGGGGGCTTAATTTTCTTTCCCTTTCAAAAAAAAGCCGCGGTTTAACCAGTAAGGGTTTTGTTCACACCGTGTTTTTAGTCCATGTGAAAAAAACGTTTTTGGATCTGTCTTTTCGGACCCTAAAAAGGGACCCAAACATATATTTTAACAATGAGCAATTTTTATTTACATTGCTTTTACTTTGAAAAAAAGAAGTGGAAACGCTGATGGTGTTCCATTGGTCTTTCGGATCCCCTTCCCCGGGTCCGTTCCAAGAAAATTTTACAGGGGCGCAGCAGGGGCCCTATTATAAACTATAGGTACCCAAAACCGGGGCAAAAAATGCAGCTGGGTTTTTGGAAAAAGTGTTTTATTTCCGTTTTAAAGGGTCCAATTGGGCCTTTTATGTTTTTGGATTTTTATTTTCCGGGTCCAAAAAACCCGGGTCCAAAAGCTGTGTGGAAAAAGCCCCTTAAAGTTTTTATTGCCTGTCATTTTCACTAACCATACCAATGCAGTATATTTTGCAATTAAATTTGGCCATCATTAAGGATATAACCTTTTTTAGCCTGGAGCCTTTGTTTTGGCTCCCCCCTTTTTCAGAAAATCCCCAGGGAACCCCGGGGGCCCGTTGGGTGATTGGGGGACAAGGGAAAACCCCCCTTCGGGGGCAAAAAATTTATCTTTATTTTTTACCCCCTTTTTTTAACTTAAAATTTTTTTGGGGAAAAAAAAATTTAATTTTAAAATATTAAAAAAAACCAATTTTCTGGGGAACCCAACAAATTTAAAAAAAACTAAAATTTGCCTTTAAAAAGGAATGCAATTATTGGTGGTTTTAAAGGAAAAAAATTTCCCCCCAAAAACTAAACTAAAATTTTGCCCCAAAAGGCAAATAAATGTTTGGCCTTTAAAAAAGGGGGGGAAACCCCAAATTTTTTTCCCTCTTTTTAAAATGTAATTTTTGAATGTGACCTATTCGGTACCCTTTAAAAATTAGGGGGTTAAAAGGGGGGGGCCCTTAAGGGTTTATATTAAAACTAAATTACACCGGGGCCGGGGGGTTTCAAGGGTTTGGGGGGAAATGTAGGGGGCCCGCAGAGCATTTGGGGTTAAATTATACACGGCTATAAACCTAGGTAACCAAGGGTTGACAATAGATTTGGGGGGGGAAAAAACCCGGCTTTTTAAAAGGGGGAGGGGGGTTTCCCCCGGGGGGCGGAAAATTCTTCCCAGAAAAAAAGGGCCGGAAAAAAGGGGGGTTTTCCCGGGGGGGGGGGAATTTTTGGGTGGGGTGCCGGGCGGGAAAGGGGTTTGGTTTGGGGGGCTCGGCCCCCTTAAAACCGGGGGCCGAGGGTGGGTTTTTACCCATCAAATTAATAGCAGGGGGGGGGGGAAAGGGGGTCGAAACCGGTCCCGGGGGAGCAAGTGGGGGGTTCAAGGCCGGGGGCCCAAACCCGGGTGTTTTTGGAATTATTAAGGGGGGTTTTTCCCCTTTGCCAAGTTGGTAAAATAAACCAATTTTGGTGTTTGGTCCTTGGGGGGTTTCTATAGGGGGACCCGTTTCCCTTAACCCCCTTTTTGCAAAGGAAGGGGGGGATGGAAAGAAAAAAAAAAAGGACCTTTTTTAGGGAGGCCCAAAAACCAACCATTGTTGGGGGCCTGGGGTTCAGGGGGAAAAATTTTCCAAATTTTGATTTTTGGGGGGTCCCAAGGAAAACAACAATATTTTACCCTGGGGGTTTTTTTTTAAATTTTACCCTTTTCTAAAGTTTGTTGGGGTTGGGGGACAAACCCTTTTAGGGGGTTAAAAAGAAGCGGGGTTGGGGGTTTGGCAAGGGGAAAAACCCCCCTTAGGAATTTAAAATAACGTTGGTGGCGGAAACCCAAGGGGGGAAAGAGAGGGTTTATTTTAAAGGGTTTTTAAGGCGTGTTTAAAAGTTTAAAACCCCCTGGAAAAAGACATTTGATTGCAATAATAAAGGAAGGCCCGTGGAGAAAAAGATAAACAAGGGGGGTATAAAAAAGGGGGTTTTGGGCCCTAAAAAAGGGCCCCACCCCCTCTTTCTAAACCTTTGGGTAGAAAAAGGGTGTTACAAATGGGAAAATGGGGGAAAAATTTTTTTGGCCCAATTTTCCCAAAATTTTTTTTTGGGGGCACCAAAAATTTTAGGGGGCCGGAAGGGCCTTTTCCCCTTTTGGGGGGATAGGGTAAAAGGGTTTTTTGGGGGGGTTTTGGAGGTGGGAATGAAAAAATTTTTTCCCCCCTTTCCTAAAACCAAAAATACGGTTTATGTTTAGGTTTTTTTTTAAAAAACCTTATTTTTTTGGGGCCGCAAATTTTGAAAGCCCTTATTTTTTGGGGTAAATTTCCTTAAATTACAAGGGGAAAAGGCCCAATTAATTTCGTTAATTTTCCCAAAAATTCTTCTTTTAAAAAACTTTTTTTAGGGGTTACCCTTTAATAAACCCCTCGGGGCTTAAAAAATAATTTATTTTGTTTATTTTTTGCCGTGGGGATTTAAGTTTAAAATGGAAATGACTAAAGGGGACAAATTTTTATAAGGGGTTTAGGGGTTTTCCGGCCCCGAGAAAAAACCGAAACAGGGGGCGCCTCCCCGAACCCCCGGCGGTTTTTGGGGCCGGGCTTTTTGGGGGTTTTTAAGGGGGCCCCGCAAAATTAAAGGGGGCCCTGGGGGAACCCACCCCTTTAAAAACCTTAGCAATCCCAAACCCCTTAATTTAAGGGTTTTTCCAAAAAAGAAAAAAGCCCAATTTTTTGGGGTTTTTTTCCTTGGATTTTAAAGTTGGGACTTTTTCCCAACCCTTTTCCATTTTTTTATGAAAGAAAAATTTTTTTTAGGGGGCCGACCACAGCGCAACCCTTTTCAATTTCCCCCAAACCATGAATTTTTCCCCTTTTTCCTTGGCCCTTTAATTGTAGGGGTAACAAAATTTTTTGAAGGGCTTGGGGGTTCTATGGTTTTGCCCCCGAGAAAACACATTGGGATCATTTGGGGGGGGAAAAAATTTTTTTATTTCTTGGTAAAATTCATCTGAACACAAAAAATGTGTTTCCCCATCCCGTTTAATTGGGGTTTTTTTTCCCCACAAACTGTTTGGCCCCGGTTTTCCCCCGTGTCACAAAATTTTGAAGTGGGGGTTTTTTTTGGGAAAACCCGCCTGCCAACCTTTGATTTGAGTGGGGCTTAAGGTTGAGCCCCAACTGGGAACCCCCCACCCCTAACCCACTGGATTATTTTCTGGCACACCCCATTTAACATTATTTTTAAAAGACAAATTCCCCAATATTAAAAGGACAGTTACTAAAAATTTTTTTTTCCAAACCTGAAAAAGGCCTTTTTTTCCTAAGTGACAAATTCTTGTTTAAAAACCGCGTAAGGGGTCCTTGGGAAACCCCATGGGGTTTTCCGGGGGTTCAGGTTTTCAACCCCTTAATTCAACCTTCCCCTTTATTTTTAAGCCCCCAAAAGGCCCAAACTTTTTTTAGAAGGGGAACAATTTTTTTTTTTTTCAAGGGAATTTTTCCTTTGGGGGGGATTTCCCCTTGGACCCAATAGGAGCCCCCATGGGAACTTTCCCCTCCAACATTGAAAAAGGGTTTTTTTAAAAGGGGCCTTTTTTTTGGGTTTCAAAAACGGCTTTTTAAACTGCTGGGACGTTTTTAAAATTTTTTTTTTCGGGGCCCCGGGGGGAGTTTCGCCGTTTTTTGGGCCGGGAAAGGCGGAGCCTTGGGGGGAAAGGGAGCCCTTTGGTTTGGGGCCGGGGGAACAAAACCCTTTTTTTTGGCCCGGCCCCATAGAATTTTTTAAAACCGCTCCCCACGGCCCCGCCGGTTTTTTAAAAACCTTTTTTTGCTTAGGGGAAAATGGGGGCCCTGTTAAATTATCCCTTTCCCCCCCTCGGGCGTAAAATTCGCCCCCCAGCAGGGGGGGGGGGAGGGGGGGGAAACCCCTAATTTCCCCCTAAAAGTCTCCCCATAGGAAACTGTGGATTAACCCCCCGGGGAGGGGACCCGGGGAAAGGGAAATTTCAGCCATAAAAAGGGAACCATTTTCCTTTTCCCGGGGCCCCGGGGGTAATTTTGGGGCCAAATTTTTTTCCCCCAGATGGCCGGTGAACAAAAGGCCAAAAGTGATTTAAAAAAATTTAACACATTCTTGGGTTCCCCTTTTACACCTGAACCCTTGTAACCTAAGGAGAGTCCCCATTTTACAACCCTAAGAGGGAAAATGGGGAAATTTTGGGCCCGAATTTGGACTAAATTTTTGCTGCCCAAACGGTTTAAAATATTAATGGGGTGTGTGTTTATTTTTTTTTAAAATGCAAACAAAAATTTTTTTGCTTTTTTTACCAGTTTAAACCTGATACTTTACATTGTAAAACGAAAGGGCATATCTTCCCGGGGTTGTCCCATGAAAAGGGGAAAAAAACAATATTTACAAAAAATTTTGGGGGGAAATTATCTCACTCTGTGGAAAAATATAAATTTTTTTTTATTGCCTTTATTTTAAATTTTAGGGCCAATGTATAAAATAAAATGGGCACACACATAAAGGTAATAACAAACTGCTAATATTTTCACTACATTCAAACTGACATTTGGGGCCCTTTTAAGACACCATCAAGAAAACCCTTAAAAACATCCTTAAAAGCTCTGTGCCTTAATCCTGATTTTCGACAGGGACATTTTAAAATTTCCCGGCTGTAAAAGAATCACAAAAAAAAAATCCCACCCTTTTTGCGCCAGTGACGGTTCCCCTTTTAAAGGGGGTAGTTTTCCCACGACTAAATATCCCATTTGGTGGGAAGTTTAAAACAAACCCAAATTTTTCAATTGGGAGTCATTAAAAAAAAACAGCTCCTGTGCCTAGATATTACTGTTCCATACTTGTTATGCTCAGAAGTAAAAAACAAAAAATATTTCCCCCCCCATTAAAAAAGAAAACTAAAAAAGACAGTGAGACGCGCACCTCCTTCTCCACCGCAAAACTGACACAATAGAATTGCAAATTTCCCTGTCATCAAATTTAAATGCTTGGGCTTTTTCAAACAAATTTTTTTTTGAAAACTTTAATTTGTGCAAAACAGTAATTTAAACGCTACCCCTTTTTGGATCCCGGCACAATTTAAAGGGCGTCTTTTAATTTTTATGGGAAATTAAAACCTTTTTGGAAACAAACAAGAAAAGGGAAAAAGCAGTCAAGTATTAGGGAAAAAAACTTTAATTTAAAAAATTTGTAAATGAACCCCCGAAACTAGATAAAGATTTTCTGCGGGGGGCTGACGGGACCAAGCCCTGTTTTTAATTTTGTGGGGAAAATTATGCAATGGTTCACATTTATTGGGGAAGGGGCTGCTTTTTAGCAGGCCTGCAGAAAACCCCCTTTTTCCCCCCCCAAACCTTGCCATCTGGTTTTTTTTCAAACCGGGGATATGGGAATTTTCATCGAGCTTGAAAAATCAATGTTTTTAAACTCCCCGAAAAAATGGGATAGAATTTAAAAAAAAAGGTCAAATTTCCGGGTTTTATTTCAGTGATTTGTTAGGCACCCTTTGGGTAAAGACATTTTAAATTTTTAAAATTTTGGGCCCGAAGGGGAAAAATTGCGTTGGGTGTAAGCTTCAAAAATTGTAGAATTTTACAAACAGGGAAAAAAAAAAAAAGGGAATTTGGGGTGAAAAATCTATTGTTGGCTGTTTTTTTTTTTTTTTAAAATGGGGGGGTTAAAAGGGGGGGATGTAGGCAAAAAAAGCTAAAATTATTTGTTTTCAATTTGAATTTTAAGGGGAAAAAAGGTTTTTTTTTTTGGGGGGACTGGGAAAGGTTTTCCAAATAAAAGTGTTCAGAGCTTGTTTCACTTTAAAACCTTTTAAAAAAGTAAAGTGAAAATTTCAGTCTTAAAAAATGTGCCCCGGGGGGGCTTATCCCCCAAAAATTTTTCCCCTCAAAATCAAAAAACAGGCCCCTTGATGAGTTTTCTGAGGATGCCCTGAAGGTGAGTCCTCTGTCCAGGCCCAATTAGTAATTTAATGAATGTTTGATGCTTGCTTCCATCACTTTAATTCTTCTCCCCTCCCGCGCCCGCCCCCCAATATTACTTCAGGACTGCAGCGTAATAATAAACCGTCTGTTACATAGCAAACCAAATCAAATCGACAATATGGCCATAAAAAAAAAATCAATGTGTTGTGATGTTTTCATCTGAAGCTGCTATGCATTGCTTATCTTCACATTTGTATCAGCCAAATCAGGGGCTTTGTGCTGCAGGAAATTACTCTTAGATTTTTAAATAAATAACAAAAAAAAACTATGTGGAATCCATATCTAAGATCCAGACCTGGATTTTCTCCCAGATTCTGGATGCAGCTATTAAAATTGTTGGTGCTGAGTTCGGCATTTTTTATGCAGATTACCCTGTTTCACTTAGGCTAATTATTATTAACATTTATTTTAAAGCGCCATTGATTCCATGGCGCTGTACATTCGAGTGGGGTTACATACATAATGTCAAATGAGTACAATAATAACGATGAATGACTTACAACTGGCACAACAGAGGGAGAGAGGGCCCTGCCCGCGAGGGTTTACAATCTACAAGGAATATACATCTCTGATATCTGAAACAGAGTCAGACTGGAATCTGCATCAGAGAAGTGACGTCACCTTTTTTCCCGCATCACAAATTTGAAATCTACAGCTGAAAAGAATCCAAATGGATGGGAGATGGATTACTCCCAGTTTTGGCACATTCTGTGTCAGAATCCATCATGTGTACATACCATTGGAGTTATACCTGTAATGCAGAGCTAATACATAAAACACATGCTAAAATATATTCGGGTTAACCTCTTTGATGACTTACATTTTAATATTAATTATTGGAAGTTGAATTTTCTTATCCACATTTTAGAGACTCGGTACAATTCATGATTTTACTTCTTATCAAAATTTACAGAGCCCACACAACATGCTATATACACTCAACGGCCATTTATTCAGGTACACCATGCTAGTAACGGTTGGAACCCCTGTTATTTCGAACTGCCTTATATTGTAGTGCATAGATTCCACAAGGTGTTGCAAAACGATGTCAATTTTACCAAGGGGACAAAGGGTCCACGAAAATATTTCCCCACACCATGAACACCACCAATCTCCTGAAACCGTTATTAAGAGGTTGGATCCATTTTCATGTTGTTAGTTTGACTCCTCCGAAGGTCGCAGCAGAAATAGTTATCATCAGACGGCCCTTTTTCAATCTTCTAATGTCCAATTTCATGTTGTTGAGGCAACATTGGATCTTTCCTGTTCTTAGCTGAAAGAAGAGGTTGGCACCACAGCGTGGTTTCTGACTGTGAGCCCATCTCCCTCAAAGTTCGCCGTACTGTGCGTTCAGAGATGCTTTCTGCCTACCTTGGTTGTACGGGTGGCTATTTGAGTCACTGTTGCCTTTTCTATCAGCTCGAACCAGTCTGCCCATTCCCTTTGACCTCTGGCATCAACAAGGCATTTCCACCCACAGGACTGCCGCTCACTGGATGTTTTTTTTTTCGGCCATTCTACTGTAAACCCTAGAGATGGTTGTGCGTGAAAATTTCCAGGGAGATCAGCAGTTTCTGAAAAAACTCAGACCAGCCCTTCTGGCCCAACAACCATGCCACCTTCAAAGGCACTCAAATCACCTTTCTTCCCCATACTGATGCTCGGTTTGAACTGCAGGAGATTGTCTTGACCATGTCTACATGCCTAAATGCACTGAGTTGCCGCCATGTGATTGGCTGATTAGAAATTAAGTGTTAACGAGCAGTTGGACAGGTGTACCTAATAAAGTGGCCGGTGAGTGTATGTTAACACTATAAACTCCACTTGGCAATACTCCATAAAGGGACACTGTTAATTAATTTATATGTAGAACAACCACATGTGCAAGGTTGAAATCTTAGGTGAAAACTGTCCCTCTACTGTGAAGGTTCACCATTATGTTTCTTAGGGCTTATCTGTGAAATCTTCATTAAAAGGGGTTGAATCACCTATTCTTCGTGTTTTTTTGTGCTGGAGGTCCCACCACTGGGATCTTCACAGCTCAATAAAATGAGGGACCTTTGATCTTTAGTCCTTCTGCACTGAAAAAGGGTTGCAACAGCACAGCGGTTAAACTTGTGAACTGCTGTTCCATCCGTGGGTCTGACAAAGATTACAGCAATTACAGCGCTTGGCTATCTTCGCCAGTCACATAGACTTTGAACAGCGCGCATGTTCAACTTCTGCTCCTCTACAACCCTTCCTCACTGTGTAAGCGCAGAAGAAAGCTCAGGTCCTGAGTCTTAGTTATCCATGGGAGTGTCAGTGGTGGCACCGCAGTGACCAGACGTCCTCACCTGTTTTATGGATAGGTGATAAATGCATTTCATGGGAACAGCCCTTTACATTTCAACATAGAATTCAAGATGCACATGGATTATTTGTGAACAGCTATGTTTAAGTCTAGACAGGATTGGATGAAGGTCTGGACAAGTCGTACCCATTTTATGACATTATCACTCTTAATGTAGACTGTGTTTAGCACTTCTGTGAGGGGACTCTACAACTTTAGATACATTTTACCAGGGCTTGCAACAAATGGCGCCTGATGGTGCTATTGACTTGTAATGTATGTCCGACATTCTGATAAAAAATAGTGATGTTTGCTTTACAACATTCCTGTGGTCAAGCCTGATGGAACTGCTGATGGGTTTCCCATATCTGTAAGCAATTCCTGTTCACTTCTCGGTTGTTTACAGTTGGGAGTCACGTTGTATATTATACATTTATTAATTAAATATTGATTAAAATAACATTCAATAAATAATGATCTTATTCAACAAACAATTTGAACTTAAAGCTGCAACTGGAAATAAAACATTCAACTTGTGTTTTGCTAGACATTTTTAGTAATATGTTATGAACAGAGGTCTTACAACATAAGCAGCTTTCTATCTCCAGCATTTTAAGCGTTACTCAGTGTATGATCCACAGAATAAAGCCCTTTGTCTTTACTATGATTACAGCTTTCATGAAGTGTTAAGCTTATTACAAGTAACTACTTTAATATATAAGCAAGGCTGCACAAGAGTTGAATAAGCTTTTTAGTAGTATTATTGTTTAGAATAATTAAAGTTTAAGGCTCTCGAGTAGCTTTTCCAGTGCTGTACTATTGTGTTATTGTTTTCAGTGAATTTCTTGCATTCTATTTAATGATGGCACATTGGTTACTTTTCTGCTTTTGATAATGTCATTAAAGCCTTTGAACTGAGACATTGTTTTCTTCCTATAATTCTGTATTGTGCTGGATATTTTTGTAATAAGAAAGCTAAAATATTGCACAAATACCGTATTATAGTTAGGCCCTATTGACGGAATGTTTTTAGCCTTTTTTCATTGTACCCTTTGGGATACCTTCAAAAAGTTATCCTAACATATAGTGCAGCAGAGCCACAGGGGTCCACCATGCATTTGTGTTCTGCAGACAAAGGGCCACATGTATGAAATGGTTTTGGTCTAAAACTCACTTTTTCCCCATAGGTTTCTATGGGGAAAAAGTGAGTTTTATACCAAAACCATTTCATACATGTGGCCCAAAGTTTATAAGATCTGGAAATAGAGAAAATGTAGTCTAATAGAAACTATGTTTGCTGTAAAGACTTCTATGGCTCTGTCACAGTATATGTTAGGATACCTTTTTCATGACATCTAACCAGTAACCACAACAGAGGCTGAAAACGTATGTGAATCAGGCCTTATATTTCCATGTAATTTTACCTGTTACCATACAGTGTTGCTCTTTTTTTTACATTAATTGATTTATATATAGGGATTAGGTTCCCATTTTATGCTAAGTAACTCCACTAGGATCCGCTCCAACTCACTTTAAAAAAAAATAAATAAATAATTAATTTATATGTCTCCAATATATTCTGCAGTGATGTACAGAGATTGTCCATTATCTAAATTCCAAACTGACCTGTCAATATGCATTTTGAATGTGGATGCCTTTAGGATGTGAACTTTATGGATTAAAGTCTATTTCTGTATTATAAGGTTGGTCATTTATTTAATGGATACCTAATTTCTCAGAGCAACCGTTAAAGAGGAAATATATGGCCAAAAGTAGCTTCCCCAATAGTGTTTGTGAAGCTGGACCCCTGGGCTCATTATGAGACAACCTCTTCAGAAATACATATGATAAATTAAAATATGTGTAAGTAAATGCTATTGACATTGTCACTTTAGAAAGTGCAGTGAACGGAGAAATAAAAATAAATTACTTTCATATAACAATAGGGATGGACATATCCTTGGTGCAACCTGTGCGGCTATGCAAAGGGCCCAGTAAGTAAAGGAAGCCCACTGCCATCTTTAAGGCAGAAAGCCAGTTATTACCATCAGATTGCTTGTAAGGACCTCAGTTAAGGGATTTCATAGCTTACACTTGTAGAAATTGTAAAGGGTTGCTTCATGAGCCGGTGAACAGCAAGAGGCTCATATTGTGTCCTTGCACAGAGGCCCTCTTATGTCTGTGTAAAACTCCACAGCATCACTTTTTGTATGTCGCATTTCAACACCTTAAGTTAACATCTAGTCTGTAAGATTACATATTTCAGTAAGCACAGTATATTTTCACTATGTTGTGTAGCAGAAGATTTAGATTGGTAGACAGTACTGATTTTTATGAAGGTCAAGCTTGGCAGTCTTATATTTACAAAGTACAGTAGTAAATCTGAGTGAACTACTGAAAAAGTAGGAAATGAGTATAAACTTTTCAAAGGTAAAACAGTGAAGACACTAAACTGATTTGTGTATTGTGATATAAAATGAATTGCTGCAGTAGGTATTGTAACAAATCCGTCACATTAATGACCACAAAAGGAACGGGAGGGAACATGACTGTAATGGTTATACTGCATGTTAAAAGAAAAAGCCACACAGATGCTGTACTAAAAATATAAACTAAACAAGGCCTCGTAGGGCCATAAAGGAAAAAAAAAATTCGTTTAGAAGCAAGGGGGAAATAAAAACACTTCAATAAGATCTGACCTCAGCTGACACAAAAGGATTTAGAGTTACTAAAATAAACTCAAGCAGCATAGGAAAGCTGGCTCTAAAATTGGGGTAAATGTTAAGGCCACTGCAAATTGAAATGCTTATATTTTATACATAGTTATACCATCTTTGTATACTATGTATATTTATACTTCCTTGTTCATCTATCTATCTATCTATCTATCTATCTATCTATCTATCTATCTGTCTGTATACATAGATTGTAAGCTCTCGCGAACAGGGCCCTCACACCTTGTGTCTCAATTGTAAGTAGCTCTCACTGTGTAATGTCTGTCTTTTGTCTGTAATTATAACCTCTACATTGTAAAGTGCTGCGGAATTTGTTGGCGCTATATAAATAAAGATTATTGTTATATGGTTTTAATTAGAAAACAAATGCCGATAGATTCCTTTTAGGTGTAGAATAGTTTAATCACAGTGTCACTATGTATGTTGGCCCTGTTACTGAATACTAGAGTCAAGATAATTGAAAATAAACAATAAAGCATAAATATACATATAGTATATATGCATTTGAAATCAGAAGTTTACATACACTATATAAAAAGACACATATGCAGGTTTTACTTACTGACATGACATTAGAATAAACTTTACCCGTTTTAGGTCAATAAGGATTACCAAAATAGTTTATATTTGCCAAATACCAGAATAATGAGAGCATTTTTTAAGGCATTTTTATTACTTTCTGCAAAGTCAAAAGTTTGCATACATTTCATTAGTATTTGGTAGCATTGCCCTTAAACTGTATGACTTGGGTCAAAATTTTGGATATCCTACAACAAGCTTCTCACAATAGTTGGTAGGAATTTTGTCCCATTCCTCCTGACAGAACTGGTGTAACTAAGTCATGTTTGTAGGTCGCCTTTCTCACACCTGCCTTTTTAGCTTTACCCATGAATTTTCAATAGGATTGAGATCAGGGCTTTGTGATGGCCACTTCAAAACATTGACTTGGTTATCCTTAAGCCACTTTGTTTTGGATCATTGTCCATTTGGAAGATATTTCCGTTAAAGCTTTACCTTCCTGGCTGATGTCTTGAGATGTTACTTAAGTATTACTACATAATCTTCTTTCTTCATGATACCATCTATTTTGCGAAGTGCACCAGTCCCTCCTGCAGCTAAACAACCTGACAACATGATGATGTCACCCCCATGTTTCACAGTTGGGATGGTGTTTTGGGGCTTTCAAGCTTCTCCCTTTTTCCTCCAAACGCAACAATGGTCTTTATGGCCAAACAGATCAATTTTAGTTTTGTCAGACCACAGGACATGTCTCCAAAAATGTAAGTCTTTGTTCCTGTGTGCATTTGAAAAAAATAATTTGTAAATGTTTGATTTGGAGTAATGATTTCTTCCTGGCAGAGTGGCCTTTCAGCCCATGTTGATACTGTACTCATTTAACTGACACAATCTTACCAGCTTCCACCAGCATCTTTACAAGGTCTTTTGCTTTTGTTCTTGGGTTGATATGCACATGTCGGACCAAAGCAGGTTCATCTCTGAGACACAGAACCCTTCTCCTTCCTGAGCTGGACATTCCCATCTTGTTTGTACTTGCATATAATTGGATGACCCAGAGTTGTGCTAGTCCACTATTCTCTTCCTGATATCTTGCCTGATTTAGAATTTCCCATGATGTTACCCACAAAAGCACCGTGTTTCTGGAGTGAATTAAAATAGTTTTCCGAAACACGTTGGCGTATTTGATGTTTTTGCAAATCATGTGGATGTTTTAAAGATATGGAATAAAATTTTGGAACAATTTTACATGGAAGCAGATGGCTGTACGCTGGATTTTCTCCTGTTTGCTATTACTTAAGCAAGTTGATACTGCCTTTCCGGGTGTCTCCCGCTGCTATACCCGACAGGTGAGCTGACTTTACAATCCTTTTCTACATTTAAATTAAAATACATCCTCAGGTGTATCTCTAATTAACTCAGATGTTACCAATAAACCTATGAGAAGCTTCCAAAGACATAACATCATCATATGGGCTGTCCCAAATTGTTTAACGGCAAAGTAATCCTGGTGTATGTAAACTTTTGACTTTGCAGAAAGTAATAAAATGCCTTAGAAAAATACTCTCTCTTTCTCATTATTCTGGCATTTGGCAAATATAAATAATTTTGTTAATTCTAATTGACCTAAATGTGAGCACTGGAAGGGAGAGAATGTCACAGCTCTGCAGACCTCCTGCTATGGTTCTCATGTCTGCAGAGCTCTCACCTCCCTCTCAGACTGCACATGCTCCTTGTAACCAGAACACCTGTAATGGTGTAAGCAGAACACCTGCATTGGTGTAAGCAGTTATACATACAGTCTGAACTGATGAAACAAATGTACGCTGCACGCTGCCCCATCTATGTTATCAGGCAGGAGGTAGAGTGGGGAGCAGAGGGTATAAGGCTGTGTTATATGTGGGGAGAGTAAATCTAGCAGCTACAGACTCAGTAATTGCCCAGATCCTTCACATAGGGCTGGGTCATGAGCATAAAGAGGAGCTCCGAGAGCCTTTATTATACAGTCACAGTCAGCATAGAAAGCTGAGGCAACTAGTTTCCCTTTCAATTTCCACAGCTCAGAAGGGAGTAAACACAGAGTGCAGGCAGCCAATCACATCACAGGGTGCGTGTTCCATCCAGGGGGAATGTACCAACAGGATGAATGAAATATCAGACAGCCAATCACAGAAAAGGTATTGTGGCCCGACCCCAGGCTGCCGTTTTAGGTGTAGAACACACAGTTTGGCTGATATCTGCTATACTAAATAATTTAGGTAATGCAAAGCAATTGCAAAAGTGCTTATTTTTACTGTCCCCATTATTACAGATATGATCTTTGTAGCAAGAAAACACCTTTAAAGGGGTTGTATCATTTCATTAAATGGCCTTCAGAATAAGGAGACAGTGAAAACAAGCAACTTTGCAATTGGATGTCAATAGCAATGCTGTCTTGTTCTCACAGTATTCCTTATCTTCTGTTTCTGTAAACAAACATCTCCAGTGCCGGTCGGATCCCACCTCCTTACATTTCATTAGCTGAGGGCTCTAATAATTTACATTCTCTTCTGCCCCTGGATGGCTGAATTCACGGAGCTTGCATTCCTGCCTAGAATTAGGGGCTGTGTTTTTCACTCTATATAGCTAGCTGCCTACTCATTGACACTGTAGCTGTCTCTATAATCAGAAAACAAGAGAATTGTGCCCGGTGCCTTAATACTCCTGCGTGTAAGGGGCCAAAAAATGTTTCACTCTATACAGCTAAGTGCTCCTCATTGACACTGCAGCTGTCTCTATAATCAGAAAACAGCATTATTGTGCCACAGTGCCTTAATGCTCCTGCGTGTTGGTGCCTTTAGTAAACATGAAGGGAAAGGGATCTTTGCTGGATTCAATGTAGCAAACTGTCCAGCTGTAGAGATCATGCTGAGTTCATGGAAGACTTTTTTTGACTGAATAGTATTTAAACAGTTTTCTTACAAAAAATAAGACTGCAAGTGAGGGACAGTGACATTGGAGGGGGGGGGCACACTGATGAACATGAAGGGGGGTGAGTCATCCCGTTTTCAGTTAAGAAATGCCCACTGGGGGGAAGGAACCCCCGAATTTTAAAATAAAGGATCAAGCTTCAAGAAAAAAGCCCAACTGATGAAGCGATACATCCCCTTTAATCTTTCGGTTAAGAGAATTGGAAAGGACTTCTTTTTCTAGCCCATCACACAGATGCCTAAATGGATTGAGATCTAGGAAATGTCAAAGCCAAGTCAACACCTTTAACTCTCTATCATGTTCTTCAAATTATTCTTGAAAAATGTTTGCTGTGTGGCAGGGAGCATTATTCTACTGAAAAATGTAACTCCGATTAAGGAGTATGTTTGCTGTGTGGCAGGGAGCATTATTCTACTGAAAAATGCCATGGAATGTATTACCTGTTTTGCAGCAATGTTTAGGTCAATGTTATGTTTTAAAGTAACATCCACATGAATGCCAGAACCCAAGGTTTCAGAGCAGTAGATTTCACAGAGCATCACACTGCATTTGAAGGTACAAGTGGAGCAAAGTAAGGGGTTTGAAATAGAAACAATAGTCCATTCTTTTAGTCAAAATCTCCAACCCCTTCAGTTTATGAATTTAACCCCTTACCGACATTTGCCGTACTCATACGGGAAAAACGGGGAGGGTTCCCCCAATTGCCGTATAGTACGTCACGGCAATCTTGCGCCTCAACAACCCACCGCAAGACCCCGGGGCATGAAACCCGTATATTACCCCCCGGCACATCCGCATCCCCACCCGGGGGGGTAGCCGGGGGGGGAATTAACCCCCATGTCGCGACATCATGGCGCAACATCGCGGGTGCGGGCGGCGGAGGAGTCCTCCGCCCGTGATCTCGGGGCCAGAACGGCGCTGAGCGCCGTTCCGGT